>SJYW01034489.1:311745-335934 GCA_006410735.1 Raphicerus campestris | reverse complement strand
AATCCCTCCCAGCATCAGAGTCTTTTCCAATGAGTCAACTCTTCACATGAGGTGGCCAAAATACTGGAGTTTCAGCTTTAGCATCATTCCTTCCAAAGAAATTCCAGGGTTGATCTCCTTCAGAATGGACTGGTTGGATCTCCTTGCAGTCCAAGGGACTCTCAAGAGTCTTCTCCCACACCACAGTTCAAAAGCATCAATTCGTCGGTGCTCAGTCTTCTTCATAGTCCAACTCTCACATCCATACATGACCACAGGAAAAACCATAGCCTTGACTAGATGGACCTTAGTCGGCAAAGTAATGTCTCTCCTTTTCAACATGCTATCTAGGTTGGTCATAACTTTTCTTCCAAGCAGTAAGCATCTTTTAATTTCATGGCTGCAGTCACCATCTGCAGTGATTTCGGAGCCCCCAAAGTAAAGTCTGACACTGTTTCCACTGTTTCCCCATCTATTTCTCATGAAGTGATGGGACTGGATGCCATGATTTTCGTTTTCTGAATGTGGAGCTTTAAGCCAACTTTTTCACTCTCCTCTTTCACTTTCATCAAGAAGCTTTTTAGATCCTCTTTACTTTCTGCCATAAGGGTGGTGTCATCTGCATATCTGTGGTTATTGATATTTCTCCCAGCAATCTTGATTCCAGCTTGTGTTTCTTCCAGTCCAGCATTTCTCATGATGTACTCTGCACAGGAGTTAAATAAGCAGGGTGACAATATACAGCCTCGACGTACTCCTTTTCCTATTTGGAACCAGTCTGTTCTTCCCTGTCCAGTCCTAATTGTTCCTTCCTGACCTGCATACAGATTTCTCAAGAGGCAGGTTAGGTGGTATTCCCATCTCTTTCAGAATTTTCCACAGTTTATTGTGATCCACACAGTCAAAGGTTTTGGCATAGTCAATAAAGCAGAAATAGATGTTTTCCTGGAACTCTCTTGCTTTTTCCATGATCCAGCGGATGTTGGCAATTTGATCTCTGGTTCCTCTGCCTTTTCTAAAAGCAGCTTGAATAATGCAGCAGAAAGCCCACCAGTGTCATAAAAGCAAGGACCGGCCTCCTGCAAATGGAAAAGCTGCTTTGCCAAATCAAACTTTCTCTTTCAGTTTAATGTATCATCTAGCTTTGATTAGAATCATGTGCTTAAAAAAATCCTTTTGACCTTCCCGATATTCCTGAATTTGCATTTTATCACTGGAAATTTAGAACGGAGAAGCTAGTATTAAAAGTAAAGCAGATTCCTAAGTTTGAAAGTAAATCAAGCTATTTGAATATTTTTTTTTTCTTCTTCAATGGGACCACATTATTTGTTCAATTTTTCTCCTCCTGTCAGAGTCTAAGCCTTGATCAGTCTTTGACCTAAAAGGATGAAAAGTTGCATAGAGATTATTTTTCTATTTTGGGAGCTTCCCAGGTGACTCAGTGGTAAAGAGTCTGCTTGCCGATGCAGGAGACGCAAGAGACACAGGTTCAATCCCTGGGTCAGGAAGACTCCCTGGAGAAGGAAATGGCAACCCACTCCAGTGTTCTTGCCTGGAAAATCCTATGGACAGATGAGCCTGGTGGGCTATAATCCATGGTGTTGCAAAGAGTCAGACATGACTGAGCGCACGTGCAGATACACACACACACACACACACACACACACACACACACTCGAAGGATGCAGAATTTTGAGGATACACATTGAACTAACATCCTTTTTTCACACAATAAATTTTCAAGGAATAAGAAATACCTTGTGTGAAATTGTGTAATAGGGTTGAATATTTATTTTTGATACTAAGAATGTTTCTTTACTCACTATAATTTGTCTGGCTTTCCCTGCAATGCCTTGCCTGTAGGGTAGAACAGAGGCCTCGGGTCCGCCCTCTCCTCCCTTACTGTATTAGTTGACAGTAACAGTGCGTGTGTGCGTGTGTGTGTGTGTGCTGTGTGATGTCACTCAGTTGTATCTGACTGTTATGGCTCCATAAGTCTTCCCTGGTGGCTCAGCTGGTAAAGAGTCTTGCCCATAATGTGGGAGACCTAGGTTCAAGCCCTGGCCCAGGAAGATCCCCTGGAGGAGGAAATGACAGCCCATTCTAGCATTCTTGTCTGGAGAATTCCATGGACAGAGGAGCCTGGAGGGCTACAGTCTATGGGGTCACAATTCACTTATGGCCCCATGGGCTGTAGCTCACCAGGCTCCTCTGTCCATGGGATTTCCCAGGCAAGAACACTGGAGTGAGTTGCTGTTTTCTCCTCCAGGGCATCCTCCCGACCCAGGGATTGAGGCCTCACGTCTTTCGTTCCCTGCATTGACAGCCAAATTCTTTACCACTAGCGCCACCTGGGAAGCTCTTACAATAAATTCATTCAAAGTCAGCAATTTTAAGTTTCTTTAAAAAAAATTAATTTATTTATTTAAATTGGAGGCTAGTTACTTTACAACATTGTGGTGGTTTTTGCCATACATTGACATGAATCCGCCATGGGTGTACATGTGTTCCCCATCCTGAAACCCCCACCCACCTCCCTCCCCATCCCAGCCCTCTGGGTCATCCCACTGCACCATCCCCAAGCATCCTGTATCATGCATGGGACCTGGACTGATGATCTATTTCACGTATGGTAATATACATGTTTCAATGCTATTCTCTCAAATCATCCCACCCTCGCCTTCTTCCACAATTTCTTTATATAATCTGGTAACACTTTCTTTGGGATTAATTGATATTTCAAATTTTTTTAAATCATTTTCAGCTGTTTGCCAAGATGCTTTCTGATACACACAACGTTAGGCTTATGTGACCTCATGATGATTCAGGAGACAAGTTCTGTGGAATCAAGTGATTTTTCTCTTGACTTTCTCTAGTCTCTTGTGGGGTGACTAGTCTTATATATTCCTTGAGTTAGTGACCATCGTCCATGGTTGATCCATGGATGTTTCAGCTGTTAAAAGATAAATGGAGGCATAATGAAAAATTTCAGGAGTTTATCTGAGTAAAAATCAATTCCGATTGGGCAGCTCCAAACCAGAAATGGTTAGGAGTGTTCCACTGACAGGATTTCAGGGAGAGGTTTTTATAAAGGTGAACACAAAGAAAGGAAATTACTGATTATCTATAGCTTAAAGCCTATTTTCTGTTTGTGATTGGTTGTCCAAGCTTCGATTTTGTAACCCTGAGGCGCTTATCAGTTCAGTTCAGTTGTTCAGTTGTGTCCCACTCTTTGTGACCACATGTATTGCTGCACGCCAGGCTTCCCTGTCCATCTAGGCTTAGATTTCGGTTTGCTTATATAGGAAGCCAGGGCATTAAGCCCCTTCCGTCTAACAGCCTCTTGTTTAATTAATTTAACAGGGCACTCTGCTGAAACTTACTATTGGGGTTCACGGTTGCCACATTTTGCCACTAGTCACGTAGTTTCTATGCTTAGCTTTCTCTGATCCCAATCTCACATGCTTTTGATGGTCCTTCGAGTCTCTGTAGCAGGGTAAGACAAAGCTGATGCCCCTTCACAGACGAGGGAGTACCTAGCCTCTCTGCTTCCCTCTGCCGATAATGACATCGGATTCCGTACATGCCAGGTTGTGAGTGGCCCCATGCAAATCTTCCCTAGAGCAGAGAAATCCAAATCATGACCTTAGACCCAGTCCATCTGCCAGCTGGTATTGTAAAGAAAGTTTTTTGGCCCATGGCACTTGTTCATCTATGTGTTGTCTATGTCTATCTGCACGCTACAGTGGCAGAGCTGAGTGGTTGTGGCAGAGAAGATAAAGGCCCTCAACCTAAAATATTCAATCTCTGGGCTTTTACAGAGACCATTTGTTGACTCATGCCCTATAGTCTTGCAGCCTTACCCAGTGACAGTAGACTAAAAACTTGGGGGTATTACCACCAACCCGAGTAGGATTTAAGACCAAAATTCCATGCGATAATCATTTTCTGTGTTATAAGTGATTTAAGTTGTAGAGTTGAAAGGAAGAAATGCTACTTTACCCAATTACATTCTGGAAGACAAGACCTCTGGACCTAAATATAACATGTATGCAATGGTGGGCTGTCACTTCAAGGCTTGTGTGGACTGTGGCCATCAATCTATATATTTAATGAATAAATTTCTACCTTTTTTGGATTAACTTTCCCACTATAAAGAATAGCTTCACACAATTACACCCAGTGTGTAATATCTTCATTTTATGAAAAGTTCTGATATATGAGGCCACTGTCTCACTCCATGTTTCTGATCCAATCTACTTACATTCTTATGCTTTTTTTTTTNCTCTTGTTTAATTAATTTAACAGGGCACTCTGCTGAAACTTACTATTGGGGTTCACGGTTGCCACATTTTGCCACTAGTCACGTAGTTTCTATGCTTAGCTTTCTCTGATCCCAATCTCACATGCTTTTGATGGTCCTTCGAGTCTCTGTAGCAGGGTAAGACAAAGCTGATGCCCCTTCACAGACGAGGGAGTACCTAGCCTCTCTGCTTCCCTCTGCCGATAATGACATCGGATTCCGTACATGCCAGGTTGTGAGTGGCCCCATGCAAATCTTCCCTAGAGCAGAGAAATCCAAATCATGACCTTAGACCCAGTCCATCTGCCAGCTGGTATTGTAAAGAAAGTTTTTTGGCCCATGGCACTTGTTCATCTATGTGTTGTCTATGTCTATCTGCACGCTACAGTGGCAGAGCTGAGTGGTTGTGGCAGAGAAGATAAAGGCCCTCAACCTAAAATATTCAATCTCTGGGCTTTTACAGAGACCATTTGTTGACTCATGCCCTATAGTCTTGCAGCCTTACCCAGTGACAGTAGACTAAAAACTTGGGGGTATTACCACCAACCCGAGTAGGATTTAAGACCAAAATTCCATGCGATAATCATTTTCTGTGTTATAAGTGATTTAAGTTGTAGAGTTGAAAGGAAGAAATGCTACTTTACCCAATTACATTCTGGAAGACAAGACCTCTGGACCTAAATATAACATGTATGCAATGGTGGGCTGTCACTTCAAGGCTTGTGTGGACTGTGGCCATCAATCTATATATTTAATGAATAAATTTCTACCTTTTTTGGATTAACTTTCCCACTATAAAGAATAGCTTCACACAATTACACCCAGTGTGTAATATCTTCATTTTATGAAAAGTTCTGATATATGAGGCCACTGTCTCACTCCATGTTTCTGATCCAATCTACTTACATTCTTATGCTTTTTTTTTTTCACCCAGTTTATCCTGAATGATCAGTCTCTCCACTGGAAACAGTCAAGATAAGGAGAAGCTTAAAGCTCTCTTTACTAGATCTCTGATGAGGTTTTGGATTGTTAAGATGAATCATCTTCATGCCTGCCCCCAGGCAAAGGTGGGGAAATCAATGGGAAATCTTTGAGAACATCCTGATTGTTCTCAGTCCCTATCAGGCATATGGCCTGAGGACAGTAAGGTAACAACTCTGACTTTCTTTCTTGACTTTATTTCCTCTTGTGATCTTAAATTATAAATTAAATTGTAATTAAAGGGAATCCTGGCATGCTGTATAGTCCATGGGGTTGCAAAGAGTCAGACATGACTGAGTGACTGAACTGAGCTGATAATCTTAAATGATGTGACTCATTTAAAATTATTTCAATTCTCATATATTTCTCCTTGATGTCCTTAGACTGGAAAATAGGAGGCAGGCAGCATGAAAGAAATAAAACTGAAAACCAAAGTATGTGAGAAGAACTGAATTGCAGATAACAAAAAACAGTATTTCCAGCACTGTGAAAATTTTGTATATATTTTGCTTTAAAAACTAAAGGAGGAAACTTCATTATTGTAATAGCTCATCCCTGTGGCCATTACCATGTGTACTGGTGAATTAAAAAATATTCACAGCCTAATAGTTGAGATTTATATTTTATTCAGTGGGAGTTTTTAGGATTTCAAGCCCAGGAGACAGTATCTCAAGTAATCCTGAGAGAACTGCTTGGAAGAGATGAGGGGAGAAACCAGGTTATACAGGTGTTTTGCAACAAAGGGCAAGTAGTCTGAACATCAAAACGTTACGGTGAATTAAAGTAAACCAGATATCCTAAGGTAGGGAATTTAGCACTTTTCTATGTATGGGAAGATGCAAGAGTCTGGGCTCAGTAAAATCATTCATTTTGTATATATCTCTGCTTTTCTGGGCTGGTATCCTGTTTGCTCACATCCTAAGTTCCCTTGGGGCTCAGCATAAGGAGTGGCTACAGTCTGAAGCAGGGCAAAGACTAATAGAGTTTTGCCAAGATAATGGACTGGTCATAGCAAACACCCTCTTCCAACAACACAAGAGAAGACTCTACATATGGACATTACCAGATGGTCAACACTGAAATCAGATTGATTATATTCTTTGCAGCCAAAGATGGAGAAGCTTTATACAGTCAACAAAGACAAGACCAGGNACCCCATGGACTGCAGCAAGCCAAGGGGTGGGGGGATGGGGAAACGGGGGATGGGGGTGAGGGATGACAGTGGGGGGGATGGAGATGAAGGGTGAGGGTTGGGGGAATGGGGAGTGGGGAGGAGGGGATGTGGGATGAGGGCATGAGAGGATGAAGGGATGGGGATGAGGTGAGGATGAGGACCTTGGCCACTCACGTGGTGGAAGGCTATGGCCTGCCATCTTTACCTCCCTCCTCTTTTCATGCCCTCACACATCGGATAGGTTATTTTTGGTGCAACTCATCAAAGTAATGCTATGCAAGATGGTCAGTGTTGGCCAAGAAAGGCAGTTGTCTTGTAGCAGCCACTCCCCTCCAAGAACGTGAGGGTCCCCCCCGCCTTTCCCACTCCCATGGGATTCAGGAGAGCATCTCCTCAGCTTCAGCCTCAAGGAGCAAANCATACCTGTCTCTTATACACATCTAGATGTGTATAAGAGACAGGTGTTGGCCAAGAAAGGCAGTTGTCTTGTAGCAGCCACTCCCCTCCAAGAACGTGAGGGTCCCCCCGCCTTTCCCACTCCCATGGGATTCAGGAGAGCATCTCCTCAGCTTCAGCCTCAAGGAGCAAAGCCCACATGGAGCTGGTTTCCTAGGGGAAGACAGAGGGAAGAAAGGAAAGAGGGAAGCGAGAAGGAACAGACTCTCAGTCCCCTATATGAGGCTCCCCTCGCAGTCCCCAGGGCTCAGGACACAGACCACCAGGGCCTCCCACGGACACTCAGTGTGTTTGTAGATGGCTGATGAGCAAGACTGTGTTCTTCCTGGCTATGTCTGTCTGTCCAGATGGCTCCCAAATGGGATGGAGGGGCAGCATTTCCTGGGAAAATGGAGAAGTAGGGAAGGGCAACAGGTCTTGGTGGGGCTATGGTGTAGGGAAGAGGCAGGAAGGGGGGCAGATGAAAGGGGAGGGGGGACACAGACAGGCTTGTCAGAACACGGGTGGAAAACTCCTGACCGTGCCCTGACCGTGAGGCTGGCCGACCATAGCTGGTGGACTGAAGTCACAGCTCCCGTGGGGATCCTCACCTGGGTTCAGCAGCTCCACGACTTTGGACACATCGTTCCTTTCTCCAAGCCTCAGTTTCCTCACCTTGCAAATGGGGAGGAGGGGAGATGAGGGGGGTGGCCCCCCAATCCACAACGCTCCCCTCCACTCTTGGGGTTCCCATGCCTGGTGGTTCCCTCTTTGTAGAGGGCCCCTGGGGACAGCCCTCAAGCCTCCTCAGACCTGCAGGGGTGGCCTTGGGAACAGAGTCTCATTTCTTCCATGTAACTACCCATTACACGGAGCCACTCTCCACCAAGCAGGACTTTGGCAGCTTTATTATAAGTTTATTACATGCTAATTCAAGCAAATAAATTTGCCCCAGCTGTGAAGCAGAGGAGATTAATAACCTCAAAGATTACTTTGCTGCTTTGATGAGTTTCTTGAGCAGAGTATATTTAGGAAGAGCAACTAGATTAGTCAAAACCCCCTTTTATTAGTAATGACACTGTGCAAACGACTCTATATGACTGGAATACCAACTACTTAACTCCTTGACCTTCGTATTCAAATAAACACATCTTATTAGAGCAACACGCCTTCTGGGTCCAACACGGAGGCAACTGTTGGCCGAGGAGCAGGTGGTGGGACAGCTGGCTGCAAACTTATTTGGAGAGGGGGACGGGATCTGGGTGGACATCTCCCTTGCCCTGTCTTCACCCTTGGACTGGCTCAGGGCCAGAGGGAGTGCTCTGGATATCCCAGGGCTTAGAAGAGTCAGTTCTCAAATGAGGGGAAATGATTTGCCCAAAGTCACAGTGAATTAGCCACATGGTCTCTATAGCTCTGCCACCTGAATCTCCACTCCAGAATCAGTTTTGCAGCAAGGGAGGGGGCCGCTTCTGGTGGAAACTATGAAGGCGACCAAATCAGTTCCAGGGACACTCTGACCCCTCACTTTTGCTCAAGTATGTGACCTCTTCTTCCCTTCCCTGCTTGGGAATCCCACCTCCCCAGGTTCAGGAAGGAAGGATACAGGCGGCATGTAACCAGGGATGCTGTCATCTGCCAGGGAAGGGAAAGAGTGCTCCTTATGTTGATCTTCAGCTGAACACAACAAACCCAGCACTAAGATCCCATCCCTGAATCCCAATAAGCCCACAAAGGAGGCCCCACCCTTGGGTTTTTTCCTGAATAAAGACAGCGGGGCTCAGAGGGACTTCCCTAGTGGTCCAGTGGCTAAGAGTCCATGCTCCCAAAGCAGGGGCCTAGGTTTGATCCCTGGACAGGTAACTAGATCCTACATGCCCCATCTAAGACCCAGTGCAGCCAAATAAAGAAGAAGAAGAAAGACACCAGGACTCAAGAGAGTTTAAGCCACTCACCCTGAAATGCCCTTCTCCCACTTCACTCCTTGGGAAATACCCACGAGTCTCTCCTGATCCAGCGCACTCGTCGCCTCCTTAGTGAATCTCCCTTGCACGCTCCTCTCTCTACACCCCAGCAGCACTGATGGCAATGAACGGTGCTGATCTGCTTATGATTTGTCTCTGTTGTTTGATTCCTCCTTAAAAGCAAGCGCTGGGTCTCTTTTATCTTCACATCCTGTGAGCCTGGCAGAGGCCCAGTTGGTAGCCAGTACTCAGCAACGCTGGCAAAGAATCGGCATTGTTCTGGATATTCTTGGTCTGGTGGGCACTCTATGCAGTGCCATTTGTCCTGTGTCTGACCCTACTGATTGACAATTTTGGGGGAAAAAAATAGCCGAGCTCCCTGATACTACTCAACAAAAAGCCTATAGATGTAAAAGAAAAAAAAAAAACAAACCCGAATAATGTAGAGAACTACAGGGAAAAAAAGATGAAAACATATCTCAAATGTAGAAACAAAAGCAGCATTTATAAAAGATTCAATTATGTAAAAATTCAGATTTTTTTCCCCATAAGCTAAGTGTAGGTTCTTTTCCCATATTGTGTCTGCCTATATTCCTGGTCAGCCACTTAATTTCATCCCAAACTTTAAAAAGCATTATCAGGGTGAAAGACTTGCCAGCAGAGACACTTGGGTTATATGATGGCTTATTATTTGGAGGACGTCACAGGCACAGGCCCCTCAAGATTTCACTCTGTACTTCTTTCCTTAGTAAATTTTATAGCAAAATATTACATTTCTCAGTGTTCCGTGAAACTAACTGGTCAGGATATAAATCTAAATAGTGTGTGCAACTTCCAGGTCCTGCCCTTGATGAGAAGCGGCTTCCTCTCTCCTCTTCTCGCTGGCCGCCACGAGACAGGCTCTGGGCAGCCGTCCAGATCTTAAGATAGGAGTCAGTGTCGAGGGTTCCGCAGCAGAAAGGTGAAAGGGGCACCCTAGACCACCATCAGCCCCAGAGAGCTCACTGGAATATTAAGTGTGAAGTCTATGTTATTGCTATTTTAGGGTCTTTGTTATAGCATCAAGCCTCTATTCTAATTATAGAACACTTTCATATGAATAACCAAGAATTGGCCCAGAGTCTTGATATCACAGAACTTGAATATTCTGGTGCTTACACTACTCTGAGCATGTTTAGGAGCTGCTCAAATCGTAATAGATTGATATTCGAAGATTTCTTTTAGGATAACTTGCTTGGTGAATGTGACTTTGCAACCTTGTAAATATTTTTTACAATCATAAAAATTTTAAAACTAATCCATAAAATAATGAACTGGTTCAAAATTGGGAAAGGAGTATGTCAAGGCTGTATATTGTCACCCTGCTTATTTAACTTATATGCAGAGTACACCATGCAAAATGCCAGGCTATATGAACCATAAGCTGGAATCAAGATTGCCAGGAGAAATATCAACAACCTCAGATATGTAGATGATACCACTCTAATAGCAGAAAGCAAAGAGCAGAAAATTCTTAGTTCAGTTCAGTTCAGCTCACTCACTCAGTTGTGTCCAGCTCTTTGCAACCCCATGAACTGCAGCACGCAAGGCCTCCTTGTCCATCACCAACTCCCAGAGTCCACCCAAACCCATGTCCATCAAGTCGGTGATGCCATCCAGCCATCTCATCCTCTGTCATCCCCTTCTCCTGCCCTCAATCTTTCCCAGCATCAGGGTCTTTTCAAACAGGTCAGCTCTTCGCATCAGGTGGCCAAAATATTGGAGTTTCAGTTTCAACATCAGTCCTTCCAATGAACACCCAGGACTAATCTCCTTTAGGATGGACTGGTTGGATCTCCTTACAGTCCAAGGGACTCTCAAGAGTCTTCTCCAACACCACAGTTCAAAAGCATCAATTCTTCGGTGCTCAGCTTTCTTCACAGTCCAACTCTCACATCCATGCATGACTACTGGAAAAACTAAGGTGTAAGCGTCTTAATTTCATGGCTGCAGTTACCATCTGCAGTGATTTTGGAGCCCAGAAAAATAAAGTCTGCCACTGTTTCCCCATCTATTTGCCATGAAGTGATGGGACCAGATGCCAGGATCTTAGTTTTCTGACTGTTGAGCTTTAAGCCAACCTTTCCACTCTCCTCTTTCACTTTCATCAAGATTTTCTTTAGTTCTTCTTCACTTTCTGCCATAAGGGTGGTGTCATCTGCATATCGAAGGTTATTGATATTTTTCCCGACAATCTTGATTTCAGCTTGTGCTTCATCCAGCCCAGCATTTCTCATGGTGTACTCTGCATATAAATTAAATAAGCAGGGTGATAATATACAGCCTTGACATACTCCTTTTCCTATTTGGAACCAGTTTGTTGTTTCATGTCCAGTTGTAACTGTTGATTCCTGACCTGCATACAGGTTTCTCAAGAGGCAGGTCAGGTGATCTGGTATTCCCATCTCTTTCAGAATTTTCCACAGTTTATTGTGATCCACACAGTCAAAGGCTTTGGCATAATCAATACAGCAGAAATAGATGTTTTTCTGGAATTTTCTTGCTTTTTCGATGATCCAGTGGATGTTGGCAATTTGATCTCTGGTTCCTCTGTATTTTCTAAAACTCTTCTTAAAAACTTAAAAGAAAACTCTTAAGTTCCTACTAAAGAGCCTCTTGATGAAGGTGAAAGAGGAGAGTGATAAAGTTGGCTTAAAACTCAACATTCAAAAAACTAAGATCATGGCACTCAGCCCCATCACTTCATGGCAAATAGATGGCTAAAAAATGGAAACAGTG
This sequence comes from Raphicerus campestris, assembly GCA_006410735.1. Taxonomy (NCBI): domain Eukaryota; kingdom Metazoa; phylum Chordata; class Mammalia; order Artiodactyla; family Bovidae; genus Raphicerus; species Raphicerus campestris. The sequence continues at coordinate 324,320 of SJYW01034489.1, read as the reverse complement.
ACACATTTTATTTTCTTGGGCTCCAAAATCACTGCGGACAGTGACTGTAGTCATGAAATTAAAAGACATTTGCTTTTTGAAAAGAATGCTATGAGAAACCTAGACAGCATGTATTAAAAAGCAGAGACATCACTTTGGAGACAAAGGTCCATATAGTCAAGGCTATGGTTTTTCCAGTAGTCATGTAGAGATGTGAGAGTTGAACCATCAAGAAGGCTGAGCGCTAAAGAGTTGACGCTTTTGAACTGTGGATCTGGAGAACACTTTTGAGAGTCCCTTGGACTGCAAGGAGATCAAACCAGTCAACCCTAAAGGAAATCAACTCTGAATATTCATTGGAAGAACTGATGGTGAAGCTCCAATACTTTGGCCACCTGATGTAGAGAGCTGACTCATTGGAAAAGGTCCTGATGTGGGGAAAGATTGAAGGCAGGAGAAGAAGAGGGTAGCAGAAGATGAGATGGTTAGATAGCATCACCAACCCAATGGCCATGAATCTGAGCAAAATCTGGGAGATAATGAAGGACAGGGAAGCCTGGTGTGCTGCAGTCAGTCCATGGGGTTGCAAAGAGTCAGACATGACTGACTGAACAACCACAATGGTAACAGGATGATTAGAAATTCTGTCACTTGATAAGACACATTAGAAAACATAGCATTACTTAATATGAAATTCTTCTTAAAAGGTATTGCCTGAAATGAATCATGAAGCATCAGAAAACCCAAACTGCAAAACAACTTGCCCATAATCGTCCACAGTGTCGAGGTCAGGAAGGAGACCCATGAAGCATGATACACGCAAAGCAGGGTCCTAGATTCATCTTTTGCAATACAGGACATCACCTGGGGCCACTGGTGAAGCTTGGATTGTCTGGCAGAAATAAGTCAGCGTTAATATCCTAACTTAATGGTTATTTTACGATTATGTAGGAGAGTGCCATTGTTGTGGGGAATTTGTGCTAAAGGATTGTGTGTTTGTGTGTATGCACAAGGGGCTGCTAGTAGTGATGGGACATGATGTTAGCCATTCATTCTCATACGGTGAAAGGAAAAAAGTTATTTATTTTATTCTTTTGATGAGTCATATATGCAATTTTAACTTTTCTAGTAGCAACGTTTTTAAAATTTTTATTTTTACATAAGTTTTATTGTATTAATTATTTTTGGCTGTGCTGGGTCTTTATTACTGCATGCAGGCTTTCTCTGGTTGCAGTGAGCAGAGGCTACTCTATTTGTGGCGTATGATCTTCTCATTGCAGTGGTTTCTCTAAAAAGGTTCTTTTTTAACTGATTAAATTATTTAGTTTGGCTGCACTGGTCTTCATTGAATTGCATGGGCTTTCAAGTTGTGCAGAGCAGCAACAACTTTCCAGAAGTGGGGCACAGGCTTCTCATTGCGTCGGCTTCTCTTGCTGCGGAGCACAGGCTCTCGGTGCTCGGGCTTCAGCAGTTTCAGCACGCAGGCTCGGCATTTGCAGCCCGAGGGCTCTAGAGCTCAGGCTCAGGAGTCATGGTGCATGCGCTTAGTTGCTCTGGGTACGTGGAATCTTCCCAGACCTGGGGTGGAATCCGTGTTACCTACTCTGGCAGGTGGATTCTAATCCACTGAGCCACCAGGGAAGTCCCGAAAAAGTTCTTTGCACTATTCTTGCAAAACTGTTTTTGTGAATCTGATGTTATTTTAAGATTTAAAAAATATCTTTAGCGTTCAAAAAAAGCAAGCTGTTTATAATAGCTCTCAAAAGTGGAAACAACCCAGATGTCCATCAGCAGAAGAACAGATAAATAAAACTTGGTGCATCCACACAATGGAATATAATTTAGTAATCAAAAGGAATGAAGTACTGACACGCATTACAACAGGAAAGAACCTGGAAAGCATTGTGCTTAGTGGAGGAAGCCAGCAGGAAGAGCATGCATTGTATGATTACATTCATAAGAAACTTCGGGAACAGATGAATATATAGACAGAAGTTATCTTAGCGGTAGCCAGGGGATGGAGCGAGGGGGTCAGTGGGAGTGACTGCTAATGGGTATACAGTTTCTCTTTGGGGAAATGAAAAGGATCCTAAGATTGGTCATGGTAATCATTGCATAACTCTGTGAAGACACTAAAAACTACTGAATTATACACTTTAAATTAAATGGGTGACTTGGATGGTATTTGAATTATATATCAATAAAACTGTTATCCCCAAAAAGAAAAAAAATCAAACTGCACAGGCATGATTCACCAATATAAATATTCCAGTATAATCTGGAGATTTGTTTGGGAAAAACAATGAAGCGTCTACCAAATTTGGTTCAGTTCAACAGGTATTTGTGGTGTACCTACTGAACAGCAGAGTTTTTGGTTTGTACTTATTTAAGACTGTATTGACTTATTTGGTCACACTATGCGGCATGTGGGATCTTAGTTCCTTGACCAGAGATCGAACCTGTGCCCCTTGCAGTGGAACCTGGGGAGTCTTAACCACGGGACCACCAGGGAATTTCAAAGTAGAATCTTAAAAAAGTAGCAAGTGGCCAGGAAACAGAAGACACGTGGGACTTCCCTGGTGGCCCAGTGGTTAAGAATCTGCCTTCCAGTGCCAGGGATGCAAGCGCGACACCTGGTCAGGAAATTAAGATTCCACATGCCGCAGGGCAGCTAAGTCCAGGCACCATGACTAGTGAAAGCCTGCAGGTCACAAGGAAGACCGAGCGCAGCCAAAAAAAGAAAAAGAGGAAGACACATGCCGTGATGCCGTCCAGGAGCTCAGACAGGTCAGCCGTTTCAGGGCTGGTGGCTCACCACCATCACAGAAAGAACACAGGGGCGGTGGGAGCCTGGGACAGGGGCACTCGCCCGTTCCTTCTAGAAGGCTTCCTGGAGGCCCCAACTCAGAGCAGTGCAGAGGGGGATGAGGAGGTGAGTCAGGTGGCAGAGGGCACTGCAGAGAGAGGGTGCTGTAGGCAGAGCAGGCAACCTGAGCCACAGGACACAGAGCAGGGGGCGCACTCGGGAAACCGCAAGGAGTCAGGCGGAGGCAGGGTGCGGGGAGGGCAGATGGGCAGGTGGGCAGCATGGAGCCACTAGGGGCCAGGTAACAGGAGGCCCCGAGCGGGCAGACTCCCTAGGTGCAGAATGACCAGGACAGAGGTCATCCGCAGCTTCCAGAAGGCTAACGGGAGCCGGGAACCAGGAGATAGTCGTCGGGGCCTGTTTTACTAGAGGAGCAGACTACTGTCCCCTGGACTGTCTGTCCCTCCGTGGGTCACCTGGCCCCCCCGCTGGGCTCACAGGCCATGGGGCTTCTCTCTCCCCTTGGATCACCCCACAGAACTGGTCTCGCCCGCTCAGTTCCCTGGAGTCCGGCTGTCACTTGATTCTCCTGGAAGCCAGCTGCCATGCGGGTGGAAGCGGGCGGGGTGGGGAGCAGGCTGCAGGGAGGGGTCTCCTTTGTGCGGAGCTCACACACATGAAGGGGCCTCCTTCATGCTCCAGACGGAGGTCTAGGCGCCCCACCCCCACCCCTGCCACCTTCTTGAACTGAAGTCGGAGTTGGTTCATCCTGGAAGCTCCTGGGAGGGGAGAGGGGGACGAGAGAGGCGAATAAAGGAGCCCTTTGCTTCTTCAAAGGAGCATAGCTGTAGGGGTCCCAGGTGAGGGGGCAGGATGGAGCTGAGGCGGCAGTGGGCCAGGAGGGGTTTGTAGCTGGGCATCGTTCAGTGGAAGATTCTGAAAAGTATTTATACTAAAGCCTGTGAGCTATAGACACACCCGCTCCATCTCTGACACAGCTGGTGATATGATTTCTGTTTCACAGAAGGAGCAGCAGAGGGGGTGCTGGGAGGTTCAGTAGCTTGCCCAAGGTCACAAAGCGGGCTTTTGAGATGCAAGAGTGGCTGGTCCTGAAGCCTGCGTGGTACAGGATGTATATATACAGGAGTGGACAGTCTCAAAGATCCTCCCGACTGAGCTGAACCAAGACAGGGCTGCAGGCGTGGAAACCATCCGCGGGCCCTGAAGGCAGCAGGAAATGCTTCAGAGCTCCATGTCCATGAGTGGGCTAAATGGCCAGGTGGTCCATGGATCCATCCAACCCTCAGATTTCACGTTGGGTCCAGCATGCATGCAGAACTTTTCACAGCTGGGCTGGTAGGTTTCCAGTTGCTGGGACTGGAAAAACTCAGATAAGTCATGGCACTTGCCCAGAGGCAGGGAGAGAAATGGACGTGTAACCCACACTCAGAGGTAGAAGCCAGCAGGGCCTTCAATGAGAGGATGTGTGAGAGCTGAGGCTCTGGGGGTGGGAGCGCGCAGGCGCGCAGGCCTCACAGCAAGACGGGTGTTGCCTCAGGGAATTCACCCCTGTCCCGGGCTCTCAGAGCTGCATACCTGGGATCCCCAGCACCCCAAATGGACCCCTCTCTGCTCCCTCACCGAGCACTCAAATGGAGGCACAGATGCAGAGGGCCAGCTCATGGACATCATCCAGGACTGCCTGGGGGGCAGATTATAACCAGAAGGTTGCCTGGCACTTGATCAGTCAGAGCAAGTGGGGCTGGTCGGAGCTGATGTTTAACCGTGACAGCTAAGAAAGGATGGCGCACTCCTCTCTGCAGGATGAGAACCTAGAAATGCCTGGGTGCAGAGCGCTGCATCCGCTGGCTCCTTACAGATGCCCTGCCTGTGGCTACAACACTTAAAGTTTACTGTGTGAGACTTCCTTTCCCCATGACATGAACTGTGTATTGGAGACGCTCCTTGGGTCTCTGCTTGCATGACTAAATGATGCGTCTCTCTGCCTAGCTCTCATTTCTAGTTTAACTCCTCCAGGAAGATTTTTTTTTTTTTTTTTTTGAGCAAGGAAGATTTTATTCAAGACTATTGAAATTGAGTCAAGACTATTGCAATAGAGGAGGGAGATTGGATTCAACACCCTCGAGGCAAAAGGTGGAGGAATTTTAAGCAGTGGGATAAGCTGATGGTGATGTACTACAGAACTTCAGGTGGGATATTGATCAATGTGAATAGGACATCAGCGTTTGCTACCTGTGTGTGTACGCTCAGTCCTGTCCTCCTCTTTGTGACCTCCTTGGACTGTAGCCCACCAGGCTCCTCTGTCCATGGGATTCTCCAGGCAAGAATACTGGAGTGGGTTGCCATTTCCTCCTCCAGGGGATCTTCCCAACCCGGGGATTGAATCTGCATCTCTTGTGTCTCCTGCACTGGCAGGCGGACTCTTTACTACTGAGCTACCCTCAAGAGAGATCTTGATTCCCTCCTCTGCCAGCACTTTAGGAACACCAGAGGCCGGACAGTTATCATCATAGCAACACGCCCTATAACCACCTCATCGAGCGACAAATTCATCAGACTTACCCATTCATACACATCCTTTGCTTCTTTTAGATATAATCTTTACTGCAATTCTTGGCGAAAGCTGTCCCACATCTAGACTCCCTGTCCCCTTGTATAAAAAATTGCCTCCTTTAGCCGGAAAAAAAACTTCAGATCATACAATTTTGTACATATGTGCTTTCAAAAACCTTCAATAAAATGATCAATTTATAAAAGAGAACTGTAAGGTAAGTGATTTATAAGACAATGATGTAACTTTATATATAAGCACCGGGGAACCAAGCAGTCAGGTATGCTGACACGTAGTCGCCATGCACGTGACACTGGAAATTCGGACTGGCCGGCTGACGACTGGCCTTCAATGGCTTGCTTCTCTGAACTGGTGAAGCACTTGGTAAACTTCTGAATGAAGCAAAGCATGTGCTCTTCTTTGTTGCATGGTTGTTACCTTCTTGCCAAAGCTGTGAACTGAAACTCTGCAAAACATACTTGGAGCGGATTGTAAAATAAAAGTAGGTCAAAGTCCCAGATAACTACAGATTGGTTTCCCATCTACATTGATATCCTGGGGAACCCTTCGAGGCCGCACCCACATTGTGTGGGACCCAGGTCAAGTCATCCTTACGCGGGACTGTCCTACACATCACGGCATCCACAGCTCGGGCCCTGTTTGCTAAGGGGCAGTGGTGCCCTGTGACCATCAGGATGGCCCACAGATTTCCCAAATACCCACATGACAACCTCTTGGAGGGCATCAGAAAGGGCAGTAATATGTTTGAGGAGCAGGGACACGGTCGGGCTTATAGCGCTGTGTGCCCACGGGCAGCTGTTGAGGGTAGGCAGGGAGAGGTCACTAGAGGCTCTGGCAGAGGTGCAGGTCAGAGGTCAGCAGGGGAAGGGCACTGGGGCAGGACTCCGGGGCACAGCAGAGCCTGGCGCACCCTGTGGGCTGGGAAGCCTTCGGGTGCGCAGACCACTGATCCATGTGGGAAGGGGCNGTCATGGCACTTGCCCAGAGGCAGGGAGAGAAATGGACGTGTAACCCACACTCAGAGGTAGAAGCCAGCAGGGCCTTCAATGAGAGGATGTGTGAGAGCTGAGGCTCTGGGGGTGGGAGCGCGCAGGCGCGCAGGCCTCACAGCAAGACGGGTGTTGCCTCAGGGAATTCACCCCTGTCCCGGGCTCTCAGAGCTGCATACCTGGGATCCCCAGCACCCCAAATGGACCCCTCTCTGCTCCCTCACCGAGCACTCAAATGGAGGCACAGATGCAGAGGGCCAGCTCATGGACATCATCCAGGACTGCCTGGGGGGCAGATTATAACCAGAAGGTTGCCTGGCACTTGATCAGTCAGAGCAAGTGGGGCTGGTCGGAGCTGATGTTTAACCGTGACAGCTAAGAAAGGATGGCGCACTCCTCTCTGCAGGATGAGAACCTAGAAATGCCTGGGTGCAGAGCGCTGCATCCGCTGGCTCCTTACAGATGCCCTGCCTGTGGCTACAACACTTAAAGTTTACTGTGTGAGACTTCCTTTCCCCATGACATGAACTGTGTATTGGAGACGCTCCTTGGGTCTCTGCTTGCATGACTAAATGATGCGTCTCTCTGCCTAGCTCTCATTTCTAGTTTAACTCCTCCAGGAAGATTTTTTTTTTTTTTTTTTTGAGCAAGGAAGATTTTATTCAAGACTATTGAAATTGAGTCAAGACTATTGCAATAGAGGAGGGAGATTGGATTCAACACCCTCGAGGCAAAAGGTGGAGGAATTTTAAGCAGTGGGATAAGCTGATGGTGATGTACTACAGAACTTCAGGTGGGATATTGATCAATGTGAATAGGACATCAGCGTTTGCTACCTGTGTGTGTACGCTCAGTCCTGTCCTCCTCTTTGTGACCTCCTTGGACTGTAGCCCACCAGGCTCCTCTGTCCATGGGATTCTCCAGGCAAGAATACTGGAGTGGGTTGCCATTTCCTCCTCCAGGGGATCTTCCCAACCCGGGGATTGAATCTGCATCTCTTGTGTCTCCTGCACTGGCAGGCGGACTCTTTACTACTGAGCTACCCTCAAGAGAGATCTTGATTCCCTCCTCTGCCAGCACTTTAGGAACACCAGAGGCCGGACAGTTATCATCATAGCAACACGCCCTATAACCACCTCATCGAGCGACAAATTCATCAGACTTACCCATTCATACACATCCTTTGCTTCTTTTAGATATAATCTTTACTGCAATTCTTGGCGAAAGCTGTCCCACATCTAGACTCCCTGTCCCCTTGTATAAAAAATTGCCTCCTTTAGCCGGAAAAAAAACTTCAGATCATACAATTTTGTACATATGTGCTTTCAAAAACCTTCAATAAAATGATCAATTTATAAAAGAGAACTGTAAGGTAAGTGATTTATAAGACAATGATGTAACTTTATATATAAGCACCGGGGAACCAAGCAGTCAGGTATGCTGACACGTAGTCGCCATGCACGTGACACTGGAAATTCGGACTGGCCGGCTGACGACTGGCCTTCAATGGCTTGCTTCTCTGAACTGGTGAAGCACTTGGTAAACTTCTGAATGAAGCAAAGCATGTGCTCTTCTTTGTTGCATGGTTGTTACCTTCTTGCCAAAGCTGTGAACTGAAACTCTGCAAAACATACTTGGAGCGGATTGTAAAATAAAAGTAGGTCAAAGTCCCAGATAACTACAGATTGGTTTCCCATCTACATTGATATCCTGGGGAACCCTTCGAGGCCGCACCCACATTGTGTGGGACCCAGGTCAAGTCATCCTTACGCGGGACTGTCCTACACATCACGGCATCCACAGCTCGGGCCCTGTTTGCTAAGGGGCAGTGGTGCCCTGTGACCATCAGGATGGCCCACAGATTTCCCAAATACCCACATGACAACCTCTTGGAGGGCATCAGAAAGGGCAGTAATATGTTTGAGGAGCAGGGACACGGTCGGGCTTATAGCGCTGTGTGCCCACGGGCAGCTGTTGAGGGTAGGCAGGGAGAGGTCACTAGAGGCTCTGGCAGAGGTGCAGGTCAGAGGTCAGCAGGGGAAGGGCACTGGGGCAGGACTCCGGGGCACAGCAGAGCCTGGCGCACCCTGTGGGCTGGGAAGCCTTCGGGTGCGCAGACCACTGATCCATGTGGGAAGGGGCAGGCAGGGCTGGAGCAGGGGTAGGAGTTGGGCTCTGGCAAAGAAATTCGCTCTGGCCTGCAGTTCCCCAGAGCTGGGACTGCTGGGACCGTTGGTATCGGAGCCCTGAACCATCAGCTGCCCCCAGAGCCCCACACCAGTTGCCTGACTGCTGCAGCCCCAGCTTGGACACACAGCCTCACTTCTCACTGGAGAAGAAAAGGATGCCAGACAGAGGTAGGTGCGGCTGCCCCTAGGACTCCACGCTGCAGCAGTTCATTCATGTCTCCGTCCTGAGGGCGCTGCCGCGGCCCCGCCATCCTGCCCCTACACGCGGCACCTCCGTGTCTTCCCGGGCCTGGAGTACGAGGACAGTGGGCAGAGAGGACGGCTCAAGGAGCTCTCAGGCTGAATTCCCAGGCTGGCCCTGCCCCGCCTGTTTGACCCAGCCGGGCCCCACCTCTGCGGGCACAGCAAGGACGGCCTCCAGCCCCAAGGGGTCCAGCTTTACAGCCCTTACAAACCAGACCTTCTCGCTTTTGACTTCTCGCCCCTGTTTCCCTCTGGGGATGTGTTCAAGGAAATACCTACAGTCAAAACTTAAGGAAAGACAACTTAACATCTTTCCTGAGGTGTTTCAAAAAATTCCAAATGACGATTCTATTTAAATTTTCTTGAGAGAGAGACTGAGCTTGGAAGGCTGCGTAGATCTTAGAGCAACTTAATGAGGGAGGTGTTGTTGTTTCATTTCTTACACACACAGATACAGACACACTACACACACACACACACGCACACACTTCTCTATTACGGCTCTCTCCTTTCTCCTAATCCCAGCTCTTGCGGGCTCTTGTCTTTCTCCCCACCCCTCCCTTTACACATCAATTCATTTCTCTTTTGTCTGTTACGGGGGCTCCCGTCTTAGGACAGTTCTCCCCTCACCCCCAATCTGCACAGCTGAGACCCAGACTGGCAAAGATGCCATGCTCCTTGGAGGGTGTGGGAACAGGCAAGCATTCAGAAGAAAGGCTAGCTTTTTATATGGTCATTCATGGACCGTGGTGACGTCAACCTCAGTCCGGTTAGACTTCCTATGACACCACACTTCCGCAGACCCTGGACACACACCATCCTTGCTATGCTATCACAGAAAGAGCCACACATGCTGTTTTCCATGATCTCCTTCACCTAATCCTCTCGTGGGCATTTTTACATTTCTTCAATATCAAGTTCTGATATTCATAGCCATGACTCTGATTAGTGCAAGACGTCAAAGTGCCTTTTGAATCATTAAAAAAAGATTAAATTACATTCAGGATAGTTTCAGCATGAAGTGTAGCTGAACTAATTCAGATTCTCTGAAAATTGGCAATATGATAAATTGCAACTTTACACAAGCCAGAGTGTTCAGACTGTGTAAAAGCTCAGCAGAGCTAGGCCACTCTAAGCCGTGAGGCCACAGGAACCCATAAACACACAGGAAGGTCTGGGCAGGAGACAGAGCTGCAGCCCCAACCAGCCAAATGCTGTCACTACCCCGTAAATCTCCCGGAAACTCAAATAGCCGTTAACGTTTGTAAGTGATGCTCTCATAATCACTGCCATCTATCTGGGCTTGGCCGTGGACAGGGTCATTTGGTTAATGCAGGATTCCATCTTCATTGCTCTGTAACTAGTTTTTAATCAGCAATGATTGCTAAGCTGGGATGCAGTGGGCTGGCTCTCCTGCTCTTTCCTCAGAGAGTGCCTGCTGACATGTCACAGCGATTAACCAGAGACCTGCGGGAGAGGTGGCTAGGGCTGCTGGAGAGCCAGGCGGCTTGGTGCAACCCCAAGCGTCTTCCTCTTTCCAGTGGGGGCGCTCTGACCCCCAGCCACCTTCGGAGAATTGCTGGAGGGCATTGGCAGATGAGGGATCCCTCAAAGAGGCATCTATTCCGACTGTTGCTTTCGACTTGCCCGACAGTTTAAATTTTGCTTCCCTGGTGCCTCAGATGGTAAAGTGTCTGCCCGCAGTGTGGGAGATCCAGGTTCAATCCCTGGGTAGGGAAGATCCCCTGGATAAGGCAATGGCAACCCACTCCAGTACTCTTGCCTGGAAAATTCCATGGACAGAGGAGCCTGGTAGGCTACAGTCCATAGGGTGGCAAGACTTGGACACGACTGAATGACTTCACTTTCACTTTCTTTCAGGATGTAGAGGAGACGATGAGTCGTCTAGCTGTTATGTAATCAGTTCTGACCATCAAAGAAAAATTGATTGGAAGTGATAAGAATCTTCCAGAGGGCTTCCCTGGTGGCTCAGTGGGAAAAAAAATTCACCTGCCAGTGCAGGAGATGCAAGTTTGATCCCCAGTCCAGGAAGATCCCACGTGCTGAGGGACAGCTGGGCCTGTGAGTCACACCTATTGACTGTGTGCTCTAGAGCCCCGGGAGGGGGAGTGGAGGTGGTGGGGGGGACAGCTACTCAGCCCACATGGCCCAACTACTGACGCCCGAGCACCTAAGCATCTCTGCTTCACAACAAGAGAAGCCACCTCAATAAGAAGCCTGCATGCCATAACTAGTCGCTCTCCACGACTAGGGAAAAGCCTGAGCAGCGACTAAGAAACAGACCTAGCACAGCCAAAAATAAATAAACTAATGAATTAAAATTAAAAAAGAGCCTGGCGAAAGTGTCTTTATAATATAATATAGTAAGAGCAGAGATACATAATGGTAAGAGCAGAGATGGGGAAGTTTTAACTTTCTTCTTAAGGGGAGGCAAAATATAAAACATCCAGAAATAATATGTAGTCCTTTCTCCACATTACAAGATTTTGAAAGGGAAGATGAGGAGAGAAGTTGGGTGTTCCAGGATTTCCCAGGCAAGGATACTGGAGTGGGTTGCCATTTCCTTCTCCAGGGCATCCTCCTGACCTAGGGATTGAAGCCACGATTCCGGCTCCCAGATTGCAGGTGGTCTCCTGCACTGAAGGTGAATTCTTTACCACTGAGCCCCTAGGGAAGCCCAGAGAAGCTGAGGGAGCTATTAAAAATGCACTTCCGGTTGGGCAGTCTCCATGATCCTCTTGAGGAAGACATGGGAAATATTCCTCAAGATCCCTGTGATGGCTGTACAAGTTTTCCAGAAAGACTAAACACAACATTTTTAGCAGCTGTGTAAAGCAGCAACGTAAAGCAGCAGCTTTTTAGCACCCCAAGTGAAAGTCACTCAGTTGTGTCCGACTCTTTGTGACCCCATGGTCTGTATAGTACATGGGATTCTCTAGGCCAGGATACTGGAGTGGGTAGCTGTTCCTTCTCCAGGGGATCTTCCCAACCTGGGGACTGAACGCAGGTCTCCCACATTGCAGGCAGATTCTTAACCGTCTGAGCCACAAGGGAAGCCCTTAATTTATAGCAGTAGGTACTATATTGCTGTGGTTCAGTCATTAAATTGTGTCCGACTCTTTGCAACCCCATGAACTACAGCATGCCAGGCTTCACTGACCTTCACTATCTCCCAGAGTTTGCTCAGACTTATGTCCATCAAGTTGGTGATGCCATCCAACCATCTCATCCTCTGTCATCCCCTTCTCCTCTTGCCCTCAGTCTTTCCCAGCATCAGAGTCTTTTCCAACAAGTACTATAGCTCCTTGCATTTTCTGTCAGACTACAAATCCTGAAAGATGATGCTGTGAAAGTGCTGCATTCAATATGCCAGCAAATTTGGAAAACTCAGCAGTGGCCATAGGACTGGAAAAAGTCAGTTTTCATTCCAATCCCAAAGAAAGGCAATGCCGAAGAATGCTCAAACTACCGCACAATTGCACTCATCTCACATGCTAGTAAATTAATGCTCAAAATTCTCCAAGCCAGGCTTCAGCAATACTTGAACCGTGAACTCACTGATGTTCAAGCTGGTTTTAGAAAAGGCAGAGGAACCAGAGATCAAAGTGCCAACATCCGCTGGATCATGGAAAAAGCAAGAGAGGTCCAGAAAAACATCTATTTCTGCTTTATTGACTATGCCAAAGCCTTTGACTGTGTGGATCACAATAAACTGTGGAAAATTCTGAAAGAGATGGGAATACCAGACCACCTGA
>SJYW01034489.1:250346-289058 GCA_006410735.1 Raphicerus campestris | reverse complement strand
GTGTGTGTGTGTGTGTGTGTGTGTGTGTGTGTATGAATGTGTGAGATGGTGTGTGCACGCATGGGTGTGGGTTGGGGGGGGGCGACCTTTCAATGCCAGGGGCAGAGACTGGCCGCCCCGATGCCCTGACTGTCTGCACTTGCTTTGTTCTCCCCAGCACAGCCCGGTAGGCAGGGTTCTCCCACAGGGATGTGACCTGGGACAGCAGACATTTCCCTCTTAGCTCAAAATCAAACTGTCTCCAAGATGGAGAGGTTGGCCAATTTTCGGTTTCCCCGATGGAAGGGACAGCGAGCGAGTGGGCTCAGGCACATTCATGCTCACACACACCGGGAGGGGGAAGAACAATACAATCTGAAAACAGCATGCAAATCTGTTAAGCAAATTTCCATCGCCTGGATTAGTCAGATTATAGAACCACAGAGCATGACAAACGTCAAATGCACCTGGCCTTCGGGGCGGGCGGAGCTAAAGAATGCAAAGGGGAACTTACTTGGAACCCGGAGACTGTAGGAAACAATAGCGGAGGAAACCCCCTGGGACGGGACTTGTACCCCACGCTACGTCCCAGACCCCAGTGTTGCCCCAGGACCCCAGGCAGGACTCTACTGACAGCCTATCATCCTAAGGGGACGGGGATGGGGCCCTAGCTCCAAGGTCCCAGCCCCCCTGAATCTCCAGGAGGCCGAGATCAAGCAGGGGGGCTGACCCCAGGGGTCTACTAAGAGCCAGCAGCTGCCTTAGCCTGTTTCCTTAAAGTCCCACACATCAGCTTTTGAGGGAGGAACACTTCTTTTTGTTTTGCAGCCAGGGATGCAATGGGTTGTACATGCGGTTCAAGGTTGAATGGGCTGAACGTGACCCAGGAGTGACCTGCCCATACTCCCTCCACTCCACCTGTGGCCCGCGCACGGTGAGAAGCTGCAGCTGGGGGTGGCGGACGTGGGTGTGGCCGGGGACCTGGTGCCCGCTTCTGGCCTGCCGACTGGGGGCTTCCCTGGCACATCACTGCCCCCGAGGGCTGCAGGAGACAGGCGGGAGGGCAGGGGCAGGGAGGTACTTACGGCGATGCCGTGGCCGAAGCCCGAGCCTGGCTGAGGGCTGGCGGCGCTTATGTAATTCCCCACTCCGGAGTCTTGGCTGGCAGGGCCGTAGAGGTCGGCGACGGGTCCTGGGCTGTTGGCCCCCGGGAAGCCTCCGGGCCGTGCCGGGTTGGAGCCTGCCGGGGAAGCGGGCCCGCCAAAATTCGGTTGAGCACTGTAGCTATTCAGGACTGGTGTGCAGAGAATAGAGCTGGGTATGAGGCTGGAAGCCAGGCATGCACCGGTCACCACAAGCCAGACACTCGGGAGGAACAGCTGAGGCCCGACTTCTAACACTCAACCAAGGCCATGCGAAGACATCAGCAGGGACTCAAGAATACTCAGCCCAGGCTACTACTAAGAAGCTTGGAGCTCCAAAAAGAGATAGAATAAAAAAAACAACCATTCAACACAGTATGGCAACCAACCGGGGTGCTTCACTGCCCACCAAATTATCACAATAGAAATAGAGAGATATATGGAAGAGAGAGAAAGAGTTGGTTTTTTTTTTTTTCCACATCTGAATTTATGCTCATGCAGTCTTGTCTAGATCTGGGCACGTTGAGACAGCATTCACATCCCATGCAAACTACAAAGGAACTAGTTTTAGACTACACATTGTGTTAATATTGATATTAAAATGTGACAGGAAACAAAGCAATTTGTGTCCAGGAAAAAAAAAATCTTTGGGGAGGGAATTTTTTGGTTTCACTTTTTTTGTTTTTGGATCCATTAAATGACAAATTTGTTTTAAACAACAACAACAAAAAAAGACAAAAAAGATCTTCGGCTCTCCCTCCCTCCCTTCCCTTCCCCCCTTCCCCACTGGCTACTCCCTCCCTCCCCACCCCTCCCGTTTATATCCCTGAATGAAAGTCGTCAATACTGAAGTGGTCGGAGGATGGGATATGTCATGGAAGACTTGGGCATCTTAACATAACCGTAATGATGGTGGCAGAGGGTTCCCTTTTGGGGTGGAGAGCAGGGGATGGAGGGAGGGATGGGGTGGGGATGGAGNGTGTATGAATGTGTGAGATGGTGTGTGCACGCATGGGTGTGGGTTGGGGGGGGGCGACCTTTCAATGCCAGGGGCAGAGACTGGCCGCCCCGATGCCCTGACTGTCTGCACTTGCTTTGTTCTCCCCAGCACAGCCCGGTAGGCAGGGTTCTCCCACAGGGATGTGACCTGGGACAGCAGACATTTCCCTCTTAGCTCAAAATCAAACTGTCTCCAAGATGGAGAGGTTGGCCAATTTTCGGTTTCACCGATGGAAGGGACAGCGAGCGAGTGGGCTCAGGCACATTCATGCTCACACACACCGGGAGGGGGAAGAACAATACAATCTGAAAACAGCATGCAAATCTGTTAAGCAAATTTCCATCGCCTGGATTAGTCAGATTATAGAACCACAGAGCATGACAAACGTCAAATGCACCTGGCCTTCGGGGCGGGCGGAGCTAAAGAATGCAAAGGGGAACTTACTTGGAACCCGGAGACTGTAGGAAACAATAGCGGAGGAAACCCCCTGGGACGGGACTTGTACCCCACGCTACGTCCCAGACCCCAGTGTTGCCCCAGGACCCCAGGCAGGACTCTACTGACAGCCTATCATCCTAAGGGGACGGGGATGGGGCCCTAGCTCCAAGGTCCCAGCCCCCCTGAATCTCCAGGAGGCCGAGATCAAGCAGGGGGGCTGACCCCAGGGGTCTACTAAGAGCCAGCAGCTGCCTTAGCCTGTTTCCTTAAAGTCCCACACATCAGCTTTTGAGGGAGGAACACTTCTTTTTGTTTTGCAGCCAGGGATGCAATGGGTTGTACATGCGGTTCAAGGTTGAATGGGCTGAACGTGACCCAGGAGTGACCTGCCCATACTCCCTCCACTCCACCTGTGGCCCGCGCACGGTGAGAAGCTGCAGCTGGGGGTGGCGGACGTGGGTGTGGCCGGGGACCTGGTGCCCGCTTCTGGCCTGCCGACTGGGGGCTTCCCTGGCACATCACTGCCCCCGAGGGCTGCAGGAGACAGGCGGGAGGGCAGGGGCAGGGAGGTACTTACGGCGATGCCGTGGCCGAAGCCCGAGCCTGGCTGAGGGCTGGCGGCGCTTATGTAATTCCCCACTCCGGAGTCTTGGCTGGCAGGGCCGTAGAGGTCGGCGACGGGTCCTGGGCTGTTGGCCCCCGGGAAGCCTCCGGGCCGTGCCGGGTTGGAGCCTGCCGGGGAAGCGGGCCCGCCAAAATTCGGTTGAGCACTGTAGCTATTCAGGACTGGTGTGCAGAGAATAGAGCTGGGTATGAGGCTGGAAGCCAGGCATGCACCGGTCACCACAAGCCAGACACTCGGGAGGAACAGCTGAGGCCCGACTTCTAACACTCAACCAAGGCCATGCGAAGACATCAGCAGGGACTCAAGAATACTCAGCCCAGGCTACTACTAAGAAGCTTGGAGCTCCAAAAAGAGATAGAATAAAAAAAACAACCATTCAACACAGTATGGCAACCAACCGGGGTGCTTCACTGCCCACCAAATTATCACAATAGAAATAGAGAGATATATGGAAGAGAGAGAAAGAGTTGGTTTTTTTTTTTTTCCACATCTGAATTTATGCTCATGCAGTCTTGTCTAGATCTGGGCACGTTGAGACAGCATTCACATCCCATGCAAACTACAAAGGAACTAGTTTTAGACTACACATTGTGTTAATATTGATATTAAAATGTGACAGGAAACAAAGCAATTTGTGTCCAGGAAAAAAAAAATCTTTGGGGAGGGAATTTTTTGGTTTCACTTTTTTTGTTTTTGGATCCATTAAATGACAAATTTGTTTTAAACAACAACAACAAAAAAAGACAAAAAAGATCTTCGGCTCTCCCTCCCTCCCTTCCCTTCCCCCCTTCCCCACTGGCTACTCCCTCCCTCCCCACCCCTCCCGTTTATATCCCTGAATGAAAGTCGTCAATACTGAAGTGGTCGGAGGATGGGATATGTCATGGAAGACTTGGGCATCTTAACATAACCGTAATGATGGTGGCAGAGGGTTCCCTTTTGGGGTGGAGAGCAGGGGATGGAGGGAGGGATGGGGTGGGGATGGAGAATCTGGAGGCTCTGGGCCAAAGCTGGTGAATGCCAATGATGCTACAGGACACCCACACACTCACCTCCTGCAGTAGAAGGAAAGGGGGGATTTAAACTTTTTTTTCCTTTTGTTTAAAAAAAAAAGACAAAGAAGTGTGAATTCGGAGCATACTGACTGAACCAAATTATCATGAAAGCATATCTGACCGAAAAGCCTGCGTTCTGTTGGTTATCTTCAGATAGACTCCAGACTACCAGAAAGAAGAACAAGGGCTGGACCTTTGCTGCAAGGAGACGAGACTTCACACCCACATGTTTCTTGGGGAGCGGTGGTGGGGAGGGGGCAGGGTGAGGAGACGCTGCCCCAGGCCCCCGCCGTTACTCAGTCCACCATTCCCGCCCCAGCGAGGACCACAGCTTGCCAACCAGGTTAACTGTGCCTCTTCTTCATTTCCCTTTAGTAACTTAAATCTTTTATTTTCCATAATAGGAGGAAAAAAACACTTTTTAAATACTGTACAAGTAATTTCTCATTGACTTTTGAAGTTCAAGGGGACTCGGGCTGGCTAGTTCTGGACTACAACTCATCCATCTCGAAGAACCAGACAATACAATACGGGTTCCACACACTTCCTTGAATCCCAGCGAGTACTCCTCACGACAGCCTTCTCCCTCCTGCCTATGCTGGGCATTTCCCTCTGCCCTGGGCCCACCTGGCCTCAGTGGCAGCAGATTAAACATCTGCAAATCTTCTCTGGACCATGACCTTGCCCTGGGCACCTGTGGCTGGAACTCTTCACTTCTGGGTGTGTGTGAGGGGGTGGGGGTGGGGGCTTGAAAAGAGCCAAACCTGGATTGATTGCTACCAACTAGTTGCCAAGATGGAAAAAGACTGACGATGCACCCCAGATAGGCTGGTGGGAAACTGAGATAGGATGCAAAGATGCAAAGGAGAACGAGCCAAGCAGGGCTGGGCTCCCAACTCAGCAGAGAAAAGGCAAGCTGCTTCCTGGGAAGGCCATCTGGGGCAGGAGGCTTCAAGGTCAGGCCCCTAGGAAGCTGTGCCAAGAAAGGAAGAAACTGGCTGATGGAAAGCACAGGTTAAAAAAAAAAAAAAAAAAACCAGAGGCTCAGAGCAAGGGAATGGCTGATTTGGGAGTGCACTGGCAGACAGAGGGGACAGGATTTTTGAATACAGGAGATTAAACTTGCAGATAACATTTGGCCCTTCTCACTCAAGGCAAGGATCAAGCTGAGATATTCAACAGACAGCATTACCTCAGGCTTACACACTTTCTGTTTCCAGGCCAGGGAAAGCAGAGAGAGCTCAGACACTGACTCCAGGTTCACCCAGGCAGCTGACCCCACTCCTATACCAAGGAACCAAGAGAGTAGCCAGTTCTGTTTCAGAGTAATGGGTGGGAGGTGGAGCCACGGTGGAAGGTAAAGGCTTTCTGACCTCTTTCTCCTCTGGTTAGAAGAGGATCCAGGGTGGGCATGCCCATCTAGAAGCCAAGGAGGCGAGAGCTCCATCTCGGCTCCACCCAGCAGGGTGAGGGCTACCCAGAGACTAACCCACCCAGCAGAAGGAGCCTGGGAGAGAGGAGGCTGCGTGCTCATGGAAGGATGCTGTCTAGAAACACACCCTGCTGGAGGGTCAGAAGACAGGGGGCTGGTGGTGTTTGGCCCACCCATTAGCCTCCCCATCCTGTGTGCCCAGGAGGCCTGCAGCTGGAGAGCTGGCCTGAAGGGAGTCTCCCAGTTGGGCCTACACCGCCCCTCCCTCTTCTATCCTCTTCCATCCAATGACACCAGAATCAATGTGGAGGAGGCACTGTGTTACAATGCAGCTCTAAAACCCTAAGTCTTGCACAGTTACACACTTGCCCTTTTCACGCCTGAGCCCCAGCTCTGTCACCCTGCAGACACACTCTAGTCAGGGCTGAAAGATGGGGGCCTGGCTCCCTGCCTAGGATGCAGGTGGGCCAGGAGCCCCTGGTTCTGGGCTGGTCCTTTTTCTCTGAACAGTGGAACCTGCTCCCTCAAGGGCTGAGGGCGTAGAGGAGCGGGGTCACTGGGCTCTGCGGTCAATGATTCCCTCTTTCTTTGTGCGCAGAGGACCCGGGCTCCAGAAAGCAGGTTAACAAGCCAACCTATGTCCTGAACCCATGCATCTCCGGAGGGCACTACCCAGCTCAGCAGTTTGAGAAGGAAAGAGGAGGGGCACTCAGACACCAACATGCACTGTTTGATGGCGGGAAGGCAAGAGGGACACCGTGACCTTCTTCTTTGGGGACGTTCCCCCTGCACACTATCTGGCAACACAGTAAAGGAGGACCCCCTCCCCTCCAAGCTGTGACCTTGAGAGAAGCGGCAGGCAGGTGGGGGCGGGGGGGCATGCCTCAAGCCCCTGGCCTGAGGGTGCTTTCCATGCCAGTTACCCTGAATCAGTTCCCCATGGGCTGTCTCCTTGCAGGTCACCTCCAGGCTCATTTTAAGGGGCAGAAATGCTCCCAAGGCCAGGGTCAGGTCAGGAAGAGGGAATGGGACGTCCCTCAAGGCTGCTCAGCTAGGGTGTGTGTGTCTGTGTGCGTGAGGAGGGAGGGAGGAAGAGGTCTCAGTAGGTACTGCTGAATAAACAGTGCTGAGATTTTAAAAGGACGTTCTAACTCCCGTCCCCGAAGAGGACAATGTCTTGCAAACACCCTGGCATTTTTGTAGCAGCAGCTGTGAGCATTAAGCGGCCTTGGGCAAGCTCTGCACCAGGCAGCAGTTTGGGAACTCATGGTGGGGGGAGCAAGGTCACTTCTCCACTGGCCGCTCTGGGCAGCGTCCACAGCAGCGGTTTAACCCGGGGCAGGCGCCTCTCCTCGCCCTGTGCCCCAGGCATTCTCTGGGCTTTCTGGGTCCAGGCAGCAGTATGCTCAGGGAGGCAGCTATGGTGCAGAGAAAGGGAGCGCTGGACTTGGAGTCAGAAGACTTGAGTGTGACCCCAGCCCTGACCTCCAGCTACGTGCCTGGGTGGGTGTCAGCCCCTCACCCACCAGAGCCCTCATCTATGACACGTGAGTCCTGCCCTACTCTGCCTGACTCTCAGTAGGCTGAGGTGAAAATGCAAAAGAGGAATGCCTGTAACTAATCATGTTTAGAACAAATACATCCTGTTTTTGAAACAGTTGTGTATGCAGAGCCCAACAAGGCAGGTTACCAGACGCAGGTTTAGGAAAACCTGATACACGATAGCATAATTCACTGGCCAAACAAATCAGGATGTGATTCACAAAAGGATCTGTTTCATCGACCCTGCATTCAATCACCTTGGACCCGATGAAAAGACTCTGGGGAATTGGGGGGATGGGCAGGAAAGCAAGGACACTACCTCTCATTGAGGCCAGCAAGAGGAAACGCATCTAAATTTCAGTTGGTGGCATTTTGCATCGGATAAAAGGAGGCACTTCCTGCCTATCAAGGGAATACACCTGGATGGCTGGCCCAGGAAAGCCATCCCAGAGTCCTTCTCCAAGGTCTGTCCTGCAGGCTCAGACCCTTACCTGCAGGGGCAAGACCCAAAGCTCGGGAGCATCTGGGGGGTTTACGACAAACCTTTCCTTCTGGTGGGTATGAGTCTGAATGTGGTTCTGCCCGACTGTGGTCAGAAGGAGCTGGGCTGTGAGTGGAATTTGTCACTGAGGGTGGGAAGTTGTGGCAGAGGGCAGTGAGGATCAGATCAGGAGAGCCACATCGCAGGTCTAGGAAAGGTTGGAAGCCCCGATACTTCTGTATGCTTCCAATGTGATGCCGCTGGACCTAGGGCAGAAGGCCTGAGCCCAGGACTCGGAGGCAGGCACCCTTGGGAGGGCATCTCTGGCTCTAAGGCCTGAAGAGTGGATTATTACTGATTCAGAGAAAGGAACTGTTAACAGAACTGTTGCTATATCTGAGACAAGCTAGGGCCCACCAAGTCCCAGGCTCAGACCTGGGTCCTGGTTTGGTGGCTCTCACTTTTCACCGAAAAGCAGAGCCAGCCCTCAGGACAATTTCAGTCTCTCACTTGACGAATTCTCTGTGGCCGCCAGGATCCATCTCAGGAGGGGGCCTCATGGCCTCCAGCACATTGCTGGGACAGTATGTGCTGCTCAGGACAAGGCAGGCGCAGCAGTAGGACTGCCCGCACCCAGCCCAACTCAGAGGGGAACCTGCTGCCCAGCAGACCTTACCTTACGGTGGCTGCAGGAGGCGCGAGGGCAGGGAGACTGGGCTGCTGGGTGTCATGGGCCCACTCCCAGCCCCAAGCTCCTGAAGAATGCAGGACCTGGAGCATAAGCCCGTGTGGTATTCTTCATGTTAATGCATCACTCTAGATCGTAGGGAGTTCTGTTTGTTTTACAGGATTTAAAGAAAGTGACTGAGGGACGCAGTGAGCAGAGGGGCTCTGCTGATGGGCTGGTATCAGAGTCGCTGCACCTCCGACCACCACTCTTCTCTCTGCCGGGATGAAAACTCCACAGCAGCAGAGACTACGTCTCAGCAAGGGACCCTCTGGGAGCGGTGTGTGTGCAGAAGGTGGGGGCTCTCCAGGTTCTCAAGGGGCCCTGCGTTCTCCAGACCAAGGGCAACCTGCCCGATTCCCATTTACCACGGGGGGCTCAGTGGATGCTGCGTTTCATAATGCCAGGCGGCTCTGAGAAGCTGAGACCTGACTCTGAACAGCCAGCCTCTCAGGAATGCCAGCTGGTCAGCTGAGGCTTCCCTGCAAACAGAGTTGGGGACCCTAATCTGCAGTCTCATCGTGCCCTCTGCAAGTCATGCCCACAGTAAATTAATGCTGGTGGTCAGCTGGGTAACGTTGGCCTGAAAAACTAAACCTGCTTCTGATAACAGAAGGAGAAACACTCAGCTGTGAGCTACCACAGCTCGTCTCCAGCGGAGCAAGGGGGAATCACACTCCAGCAGTCTGCCCGGCCACTGGGCCTCAGGGATCTCGGCTCAAACTTCCCTCCCGGAGCCTAGCCCGAAGGTGGGAGAGGAAGACAGAGAGGGCCAGCAATTAACTCTAACCTGGGAAAACCGTGACACAGTAAATGAAAATCAGATCGGTGCAGGGACCCAGATGCAGGGACAATCAGTTTTATATATGACATTTCTTTTTCTTTTTAAGCTCTGCTGAAATTCAAGCTATTTCAGAAGGCAAGGGGAAGACACACTTTAATAAAACTAGGGGAGGACTGAGAGAGCTATGTGATGGTATTTCTTTCTTCCTGTCTCCCTATACAAACCAATATATTGCCGGGAAGGACAAACTCAGCCTGCTGTCAGCATGTCTTGACACATCTGAGATGCCTCGCTCATTGCAAACACTGCAAGAGACACGTGGAGAGAGTCAGCTCGCTCCCTGGGCTCACAGAGAGTCAGTGTCGCAAACACTCCCAATGTCAGTGATGCTGGTCTTCAAAGACTGCAGTTTCTGCTTGTTCTCTCAACATCTAGCCTGCTTCAGACCACTGGTGAGGGTGGGGGGGCAGATGTCTGCTGGTTAGTGCTGGCACATCTTAAGTAGGGAATGGATGGACAGTGCAACCTAAGACTCAGGACTCACAGTTTTGTAGAAAGGTCGCAGCTTCAGGTCAAATCACATTCCCAAAAGAGACAACTTCACTGCTGGCCAGCTCCAAACCCCTCACATCCTGAATTCCTAGTGAACCTGGATACTCACACTATCACTCAGACCAGTGCAAGGAGACAGCCCCCAGAACCCCATCTAAGGAGGGCTTTATGGCCGGTACTTTATGTTGCTGGACAACCTCAATAGGAAACAGCTCATTCTCTTTCTGTCTTGACACTTTTTGAGTATCAGCCTTGACTTGGGTATGTCTCTTCCTTACAAAGGACCAGGCTGGGTTGGTTGGGGAGGAGGAGGTGTGGGGTTAGTGGCTGACTGCCATGTGATGAGGGGTAGATTCTGGGGACGGAGTAACACTGAGTGGGCCTGGGCTGTGATTCCTTCATTGTAGCCAGATTCTTTACCATCTGAGCCACCAGAGAAGCCCTCCAGGTGCACTGGTGGGTGTTTTAACACCATCTTGTTCTCGCTCCTAACAACTTGGAAGATGGGCTTTATTGCCCTGGGGTCACAGACAAGGAAACTTGGGGCTGGGGCCATGCGGGGATGCGTCCAGGGTCTCACAGTGTCTCAGACTGACTCACTTGGACTTCACGGCAACTCCCAGCTGCTTTTAGACTGAATCACACTGCCCAGCTGTCCTTCCTGGCACCGTGGTTTGTGAAGGTTTCTTCTGTTTATTTGGATCTTTCTTTGTTTTGTGTCTTCCCTGGTGGGTCAGATGGTAAAGCGTCTGCCTGCAATGCGGGAGACCTAGGTTCGATCCCTGGGTTGGGAAGATCTCCTGGAGGAGAAAACGGCAACCCACTCCAGTACTCTTGCCTGGAAAATCCCACGGACAGAGGAGCCTGGTAGGCTACAGTCCATGGGGTCGCAAAGAGTTGGACAGGACTGAGCGACTTCACTTTCACTTTTCTTTGATTTGCGGAGGTTGCAAAACCAAGGATGATGAATCAAATCTATAGTACTGAAGTGCCAGTTCCTGAGGGCATGGGCCCTGCTACCTTTTCCAAACTGGGAGCTCCCTGGTGGTGGGGGTGTCTCCCCCATCAGACTGGGGGCTCCCTGAGGTGGGCCATCTCTTTATGGCTCCTGCCACAGCAGATAGGGGATAGCCTCTCTCCTGAGGACCAGACCACCCTCCTCTGGACCACATCTCAGAACAATACTGGGCACAAAGCTGGCATACAGTATAGCTGGGGTCAGAGTGTATCAGAGAGAAAGGAAGTCCTTCCATGCACCCCAGACAGTGCAAGCAGAGGGTTGGTCTTAGTCCCCAAAGACCACTCCAGTCTAGCAAGGGCCATCCTTCGGGGAGCCCTCAGGTGTGAGCATCTTCAGTGTTTACTGCTTGATTCCATGTCATGGAAACTCACTGTTCGTGGTTCCAGAAACCCGGGCGTGGAATGGGCAGGATGCCCAAGGGGCACCCCTTGAGGACCTGTACAAAAGGCTTTCCACTTGAGCTGCCCGTCTTTAACGACTGTAAAGGCACCGGAGTTTAATCCATTTTTGATGTAAGCGCTAATAGCTCTGTGTCCTTGAAGTTCAAAGTGGGCGCATACATGTCACTAATTAGCCAAGCACGGCGCCATTCAGCTCCCTCTCATGTTTCTAATTAGCTCTTTAACAACAAACAAACTCCGACCTTACCGAAAGGCCCCCATTCATCAGACAGTCAAGGAGGGTGGCTGCCTCCCTGCTTATGGCTGCTCCGGGCCGCTGGTTCTACGTGTACATGCTCTCAATCTCAGCTAGGACAGGCCTCTTCTCGGGGGAGGCAGGAGAATCCATCTATGAGGACACAGACTCTTGAAGCCTGTCCAGGAGGGGTGGATCTCCTGGCGCTGCTGGGAGGGCCAGTGGTGGGCAGGAGAGGCCTGAGCTCCAAGGCTGCAGGCTCATGATCTCTGTCCTTAGAGAAGGCTGGGGTGAACCGTCTGTTTTGTGGCTCTGCTGATCTGTTTCTGAAGGTAGGGATTCTGATGATGAATCACAGACACTGTGTGAGGATCTATATCTGGAAGAACCTTGAGGTATCTGAGTCCATGGTTACATACTGGACTTGCTGGGGAGATTTAAGTACTGCTGAGGCAAGCACTCCCCTCCAATTCTCCTGCAGATTCTGATTTGACGGATCCACAGTGTGGCCTGAACACTAGGAATTTTAAAAACTCCCCAGGTGATTCTAACATGTAGCCAGGTTCAAGAACCACTGTGTTCACCCCTGTTTCACAGCTCGTCAATGGTAGTTATTAACAGGTCTACCTTTATTAATTAATATCCAAAATGCCACCTCCTAAAGGGTTAAATCAACCACACCCAAAGATGAAAATCTTGACTATAAGTTAAAAAAAAATAATACACAATTCTGGAAATATTTCTATCCCTCTCAATGCCTTTGAACATTAAAAAAAAAAAAAGGGCATGACGGATGTTTCAAATTATTCCCTACCCGTTGATGCATCACTTGGAAGCCCCTGGCTTTCTCTCTCTCTAAGAGATCACTTCTCTTAGATCTCAAGGTATTATCACGGTCACCCCTTTTGTTCCCAATGATAAGGGATCCAGAGCTTTGGAAACAGCAGCAATACAGAGCTATAGAGTTGAGGGGTTGCCAAGAACCCAACAGTCTGAAATCCTCTGCCCCTAAATCAAGCAGCTTGTCATTGGCAGAAGCCAGATGCAAACCAAGTCTTCCCTGCTCCTCCTCCACTCTTTTTTTTTTAAAGCCTCTTATCATCCTTATCTGATTAATCCACAAGGCAACCTGTTCTCTAGGAAGGGAAGGGATATAAGGGAGATGCATGCCTTTGAGCTCTTTCTATCTCCAAGGCCAGAGAGGGGAAGCCAGAAGCTGTGGGGTCAACCCTTGAACAACAACATAACCTTCCAGCAAGCCAGTCCCATGTCTTGTTTCTCTTTAAGACAGGTGGGAGGGGACACACAACTCTCAGGGGCTACCTCAATGGAAGGTTTAGAAACTCTTATGTACCTGGAGCTGAACAACCCAGACCCAGAAAAGTCAAATGACATGGCCAAGGATAGGTAGCAAAATTGGGTGAGAGGTTTCTTCCAACACAGGTCCGTGTTCTCTGGTTTTGCTGCTGTGCTTGTGGGTCTTTTCTCTGGAGGCTGGGTAGAAGTCACTAGACTCTTCTGTCTGGGTCAGTCCTGACTCGGGGGCATCCTGGGTCCCGTGTGTTGGTAAGGCTGAGCATCTCCTTTTCCCCTCAAACAGGGAAAGCCAACCCTCTGCAGGTTACAGTCAGAAATAACTTCCAGAAAGAGACGGGAGAGTGGGGCCTCCTACAGTGGGCTCTTCCACAGGCACACAGGTTTGCATTAATTGTTTACCACAGACCTGGACAGATCATTTTATTAATATTAATAAGTAACCAGGAACAAAAGGCCCCTTTATTTTTAGCTCTCTCTAATCGCGTAGTAATTACTTATCTACAAAACAAATGAGCCCCTGCTCGCTGTTGCCATGGTACTGAGGGTCCAGCCTCCCTGCAGGATGATTGGCCGAGAAGCCCGCTGATCCCGCCTCAAGCCCCGCCCCTCCCGGCCATTGGCTTAAGGCAAAGCCCCAGCAACTGGACAGCCAATCTCCTCCCAGCCTTAGGGCTGGGCTGGACTACCCAGCGACCTTCCAGATGCAGTCTCTCCAGCTCGCAGGAAGGGATGTTGATTGATCCCTACGGAGAAGTCTGTCTTGCCCAAAGACGCCCAGCCCTGCTCCACGGCTTAGTTTCCTACGGGCAGTGGCTAACTTCCTTCAGTTCTGTTTTAGCTAAAGTCTCCTTTCAAATAATTATCTTCAGGTTGGCTCATTCTTACAGGACCACGCCTCCTTTGGGCCTCCTTTGTGTACCCTTGGTCTGAAAGGATTAAGAGACCAGAAGCCAGATCGGAAATGTCAGCTAAAGCCAGACAACCACGATGTTAAGTCTGCAATGGCAGAGGCAGGTGCAAAAAGTACATGTAATGCCTCCTGAAAATGATTTCGGGTTCCCTCCTCCCCTAGGGATATGGAGAATTGATTTGATGGCCAACAGTGGGGATTTGTTTTTGTATGTTTCAAAGGCACAGTGTTTTGCAGGGATGGCAGACCTAGGCTCAAATCCTGTCTCTGCCACCTCACTGGTGCTAAGACACAGTTTTTAAACCTTAAAAACGGAAATGGGAGTAACAGCACCCATTGCATAGGCCTATGAGAATTAAATGGGATGAGAGAGGTGGACTTAGCACAGTACATGACTAATTCATAATAAATGTGAAGTATTTTAACATATTACCTATATTTTATTAAAATTGGCTGGGAAGTGTCTATAGCATTCTACCAACCACTTGCAAGATACGCTTCCCTTAAGAGACCTCTCAGGTGGGTTTGAATTTTGAGATTCACGCCACAGAGTGGACTGCGTTGTGGCCCCACTCATCCTGATAGATCTAGAATGGCTCTCTCATCCAACAGCCAATCACAGCTGTTGAAAAGCATAATTTGCCCATATCCCGTGGTGCAGGATCCCAGGATGGGAAGAGGAGACCTTTTTATTTATTAATGAGCATCCAGGAACAAAGGGCCCCTTTGTTTTCTGCTTTCTCTAATTGCATGGTAATTACTCATCTACACTAAGAGTGAGGCTGACTGCCTCCTCGGAGGGTTGATATAGTAAGAGAAGGCAGGCACCACTCTGAGACAACATGCAAAACACCTTCTGAAGACTCAAAATTCTGCCTTTCATTGAGGAGGGCACCTCAGGGAAGGTTAATCAGGTGTGGCTTTCTGGCATTCTGAAGCAGATTTGAACAGAGGGAGCAAAGATGAGGACAGAGGGAAAGGGGCTGGCAAGAAAGGACAGGGCAGAGGCTGCCACAAGGACACAGAAACAGGAACCAGGAGTCCCACACAGGGGATGAACAGGAACTTGTTGGCACAAGCCAAGGAGAATCCCTGCAGGGTCTGCCTTGCTCTCCTCCCCTTCCTCCAGGTGACAAAGCACAGCCGCAGGGGCCAGGTGTCAGGCTGGGCTCCACAGGGCCGTGGCCAAGTTGATCTCCCTTTGTTGGTTCTGTCCTTAGTGAGCTCCACTGCCATGAAGAATATGAACTCCTCTCTCCCACCAATATGACTACAGAAATCTGGCTTTCAAGGTCTTCCTCTCCCAGACTCTAGCCTGAATCTACCTATACCCATACTTCCCATTAGGCAGCCTCCCACTGTCTCCCAGTCAGTATGACGTTTAGCTTGAAGTTAGTCAGCTAATGGTAAGAGTGAAAGGCCCACAGCATCTCTTACTGGGCCCTATATATGAACATTTATGGAGTTTCATGGTTTGTCACTTGCCCTTTTGCTTTCTGTCTCGTCTCTCTAATCCACCCTGCTCTCAGGCTTGTCTAACATAGAAATCTGATGTCACTTCTTAGTTTCAGGGCTTGCTGAGGCTCCCAGTTCCCCAGGTGAATCTGGGCTCGTTAGCACTTTCCAGCCAGAGCCAAGGGTTTGCAGGACTTCAGAAACACTCTGCTATTCTGGTGGTTATGCATTAGCTGCTTTCCCCAGGCTCCCTGGGGAGCTCCTATTTGTCCTTTAAAAGTAGGGACACTCACTGCCTTGTAAAACCTTCCTTGCCTTTCCCCCAAAGCTAATCACTTACTCCTCTGTGCGCCTTCTTTTCTGGGCTTAAGCGTTGTATTATAAGCACACGTTAGTCTCCGGGCTAGGCTGGAAGAGTCTCTAGGACAGAGGCTGCGCTCTGTATTCATCTAGCAGCTTCCAGGAGGGCATCCACTGCTTCTCTCTCCAGCATCATTCTCGTGTGCCCCCTTTTGTAGCACCTGGATTTCCCTGTGGAAATCCATCCTTCTTGTGCTGTGTCAGAGCTCTTCAGAGTGTCAGATCCCACCCTCAGTGACTGGTTCATGTAACCCAGGGCTTAGCCAAACAGCACAAAGTTCTACTTTTGCTAGAAATCGGGACCATTTGACCCCCTCTTCTTCTAGACCAGGAGGGTACAATGAAGCAGATAACTGTGGCTACCATGTTGCTATCATAGGAAACCAACAGAAAGACAATATCGAAAGGAGAGGGAGGGAGAGCAAAACTAAGACAACTGCAGGAAAAGAGACTTGAACAGTCCACACAGGAAGCTCACTCTTCCATAGAGCTTCCAGGATGTCGGCCAATAAATCCTCTATAATATTTAACTGCTCTGAGCTGGGTTTTCTGAGACAGCTCAAAGCTCCTTGAATCAAGGTCCAGGATGATGTCTGTCACATATAATAATTACTGCTGTTAAACACTTAATAAATATCTGCCGATTTAAATCCATGGCAGATGTGCCCGGGGTCTGGTTCTGAAATCTACATCTGAAAGGTTGGCCCATGAGGTCTTGACATGGAGGTGGCAGCCGAGGCTGTGGGGCTTTCCCAGGACATTCCTGCAGGCACAGGGTGTTCAGGCGGCAGGTGAGTCCTTCATGAACAAGCATGGTTCCTCCACAGGGCTGCTCAAAGGAGGCCGAAGACCTGGGTTCAAGGTCAGAGTTCACTACCCTTGACCAACGCCTCGCTAACCAGGTAACCATCTTTGTGTCCTTGGATAAGTCACGGAACCATTCTGTAGCCCAGCTTTCTCATAAAAGCAAACATGTACAACTGAGCCAGAATCTTCCATTTTCTTGCCCACGTGTCGGGGTGGCTATGGTACAGACATGCGCTCTAAGCTCTGCAGGAGCACCGGGAACCACAGCAGGTGCCCCATAGATTCTTCTCACCAGCACCTGGGTTCACCAACTTTCGGGGCTCCCCACACCCTGCAGCGCCTCCATCACCCAGCCCAGAGTACCAGGAAGGGGCTCCTACGCCGCCATCCATTGGGTTCTACATGCTGTTACAGAGTGCTCAGGGGCATCATTCTTCCCATCCCTCCCCCCGTGCCAGCATAGGAAGGGGTCAACCAGCTCAGGGGGGCAGGAACGGGTGTGTCACCTGCTGAAAATAATTCTGCTAATTTAAAAGGCCATTAATATGCTCCCACTCCATTCACTTTAGGATTAACTTATACTTAGATCTGGGCTTCGAGGCTAGTCACTAATTGCGCCAGAGTTGATTTATCAAGTACATGGTATTTCTATTACAAAATTATTGATTAGAGCTGATGTATTTTATCCTCAACAGAGTTGGTCTGAAAGCCCTTGGAAAATGAATGAAGCTGAGGTTAGAGGCGGGCAGCTCTGCACATTATTATAAATTCACTGGGGTTGCTGAGATCCAACGCTGGACTCTTTCTGGGCAGAATCCTGGCTCTCCCAGAAATGGAGACTGTTAATGACAAACTGAGAAACGAGGGCCTGGTGCCCAGAGCACAAGGCTGTGACTGGGAGACGTCTGTTCAGGGAAGGTCTTGCGAGTAAGTCTGGCTGGCTGCAGCAGTTGGTCCTAACGGGTCCCAGATTCTCTCCCCCTTTCGTAGGCGCTGGCTCTGTTCCAGGGAAAGGAGGGTCATGGGACCCTCCCCACAGATGAGCCATCTTGAGGTCACAACCCCCAGAGGATGCTTGCTGCTAGGACAAGGCAGGCTGGGCAGGAGAGAGGCCTGCACTGCAAACCCGCACACCCACCCGCCCCCTTCCTGGACATCAGATCTTGCTGAGGAGGCCCAGGAAAGCCATCTTCAAAAATAAAGGTCCATTTTCCTTTCTAAAAAGGAGCTAACAGTGCCAGAAACAACACATCATGGGAAATAAGGGCTTTCTTGGGGAAGGATCTAGATGCTTAGACCACTGAAGGCAAGAAGTGTCACACGCCTTTATATGCCCTGGTGCCTGCATAAAGCAAAGCTTCAAAACGGGCTTGTGGAGAGCAAGACTAGGGAACTCTGAGGCTCAGGCCACATCTGGTGCACACAAAACCCGGATCCTGCCAGCAGCTGGAGGCAAGGGGCCGATGGTGGCCACTGGGACGTGGAAGACTATCCCCAGATAAAATCAGGGCAGGCCTGGAACCTACTCTCCTCCCCAAAGAGTTCATTCTACGGCTCAAGGTCAACTATTTATTCTGTCCCCAGGATTTGCATGTTACTTTCGCTCACTTGACCTCCTAGAACGCAAACTCAGGATGTCCAGCTGCAGGGCAGCAAAGCCATTTCCCCAGCAGAACCAGACCCAGGCTTTAGGTGGGGGTGGGGGGGTGACTTCTCTGCTCTTTCCTTCTTCTGTCCCTACCCACTTCTCCTGCTCCCCATTCTGGGTCAGTCTGCAGCATTGGCAACCCCAAAGCCTGCCAGCTTCAGCCATTCCCCTCTGTCCTGGCCCACCTCTTCCCCCGTGAAGCCTGGGCTGGAAGGCTGGCGCCTCCCAGATCTCCCTTCCCATGTCTCAGGCCCCCTGGGGCCCTCAATCTGGGCTACTGCTTCCATCAGCTTACAAAGGTTAGGGTCATCTCCCAAAGCTTCAAGCGACCTCTGCCCTGCATTATGACTCATCACCACAAATGGAGGGGACACACTGTGCCTGGAGCTGGCTGACTGCACACGCTCTGCGCCCAGGGCAGAGGCTGCAGGACTGGGAAGTCTTCCTGGGGAGATGGAGGCAAACCATGGCCTCCTCTTTGGATGTTACTGGTTCCCTCCCTCCCCTCCTCATGAAGCTATGCCAATACCCTCCATACCAGGAATGTCACCTCTCTCACCCCACCTGCCCTGCACCCCTTCTCCCTTTACCTTCAACAAGCAGAAGGACAAATGCCAGCCTTTACCAGGACCAAANGGGCGGGGGCATGATGGGGCCACTGGAACTGAATGGATACGATCAAAATAAAGTCTCGACTGAGCACAAGAAAAGATGACGTGTCAAGCTTCCGGGTGAAGGTAACAGAAAAGTGGCACTGATAGTGAAGTCATCTAGGAGTCGTGGGGCCCTCCCCAGGGGCCGCCGGGCCCGCTCGCCTCAGGGCCGGGGCGCAGGGCTCCCGAGGGGCGCAGGCGCCGAGCTGAGCGAATCCAAAGCTGCGCCCCACGCGCGGCCCTCGGCAGGCGCTTCCGCTCGGGAGGCCCCTTGCACGTCATCACCAGGAAGGGGAGAACCACACAAAACGGTGGGGCTAGACAAGCGAAAGTGAAAAGAGGGCCTTCCACAATCAGCCTGCCCCTCACAGCCAAGCCTGGGCGCCCCTGGGGCGCAGAGGCCCCATGCCCCGCTTCTAGAAGCGCCCAGCGGGGTGCCGCGCGGGACCCAGCTCGGGGCAGCACTGCGCAGACTCCCTGAGCCCGCCCNCTTCCACAGTCAGCCTGCCCCTCACAGCCAAGCCTGGGCGCCCCTGGGGCGCAGAGGCCCCATGCCCCGCTTCTAGAAGCGCCCAGCGGGGTGCCGCGCGGGACCCAGCTCGGGGCAGCACTGCGCAGACTCCCTGAGCCCGCCCTTCCCTGCCAGCAAACTTGTGATGCCCTCCAACAGGCGCTTGCTCGGGGTGGGGGTGCGGGCCGAAGGGACATCCTGCTCGCCCCGGGAGGAGCTGGGATGAGAGCAGCAGGGCTGCAGGAGCACAGGAAGGGAGAGGCCGGCGGTCAGCCCTCCGTGAGCCCCCGCTGGCCCCAGGCGATGCACATAGTCTGTGCAGCCCTCACATGTATGTCCAAATGCCAGGGGCCATGATGAGGGGTCAACAATGGGCCATCCTGCCAGACCTGGCGTCCAGACCATTTTCCAGAGGGAAAGGGCGGGGGCGGGGGCAAGGAGAGTCTTTACAGGTCAGACCTGCACTAGGTGGAGAGACAGGCAGAGATCTTCCTTCCCAGCTTTGTAACCCTGCTCCAGGTACAAAGGGTGAGTTTAGTGGGAGGGGGGCCGGGCTACCTTGTCCACACGTGGGCACGTGTCTTCCAGCCCAGTAAGAGCTCTGACTTTGGCAGACACACCCTGATCATTGCCCTCGGGCACACCGAGGGGGCACTGACGGGTGTCCTGTAGCTTCCTGACCGAGCCTGCGGCTGGGGTCGGGCACCTCTGAGTTGAGGGTTTGCTCCTTGCACTAACTAACCCAGGCTGGTGTGGGCGGGGGATCTGGGAGCACACTCCTGAATAGAATTCACTAACAGTGTGGTGATGAGCATGGCTGACCTAGAATGGCCTGTGGGAGACGTGGCTCTCTATGGAAAAATGGCTACAAATAAAACAGCACTGATCCTGAAATAAAAAATTAAAAAAAAAAAAAAAAAGGTGTGGTTGGAGATGGCGCTGACCTTCGGGGTTAGGAGTGAGGGGGGACAGGGTGGGACTCCCACCTGGCTCTGGGGGTCTGTGAGAGGGTGGGGGTGGCAGAGGGGGCAGAGACCATGGGGAGACCACTTTCAGACTCATGGAGAACCCCATGCTGCCCTTTAAACTTGCCATGAAGTCAAGGAGAATGGGGGCAGGGAGAGAGGCAGGGTTAATTTTGGGTTAAAGTTTCGTTTCATAATCCAAGTCACAATAAGAAAGAAACTGAGCGGAGGGAACGCCAACCAACAGCACTCAGAAATCTTGAGTTTCCTTTTGTTGCCCCTCCTCCTGGGCACAGGCAGGGCAGAGGCTCGTTTATAATGGCACCAAAAAGTGCTCAACAAAAAGCCAAACGGAACCGGGAGCCAGGAGGCAGCTGGGCAACCCGCTCCCAGGGCAGGGAACCAAGGGACCCTGGCCCATGGGCCAGGGGGGCTCTGGAGGCTGGCTGGGCAGCGGGAGGCCAAGGAAAGGTGCCCGGCGCCCCGGCCCAACTCTCTGGCTAACTGGCCCTCAGCAGCCCCGAGAATCCCCTGGCCCTTCCAGACAACCCCCAGTGGGCGGCTCAGGGGAGGGGATCCTTTGTAGCTCGAGGCAGTGCCAGTTTGCATG
This sequence comes from Raphicerus campestris, assembly GCA_006410735.1. Lineage (NCBI taxonomy): Eukaryota > Metazoa > Chordata > Mammalia > Artiodactyla > Bovidae > Raphicerus > Raphicerus campestris. Next base: position 268,408 of record SJYW01034489.1, on the reverse strand, counting down.
GAACGGATATTTTTTACTGACGTTTCCAAAGGGCCTCACTGTGCCAGTCTCTTACCAGCCAGGGTCTGGGTCTTTGCGGCCTTTGCCCTCTAGGCTTTTAATGCCCCGTGGTACCCTCACCAGCATCTCCCTCCGCCCCACCCTCCTCCGAGCCCTGTTACATAAAACTGAAATCCCTTGGGTTCTCCAGATCCCGGGCCACAGGGCGTGAGAACAGAGCTATGAACTGTGGCTCCTGGGTCTAGGAGGTGCGGGGTCCTCTGAGGGGCAGGTGGGGGGTTCTGGGAGAGGCCTGGAGACCTCATGGGGCCCAGCGCACAGTGGAAGCCCTGCCAGCTCAGGAAGGCAGGGGGTCTGGGGGAGAGGAGACAGCCCAGCTCTGGCCTGAGCCCACAGGGCCATCGGGGAGAGGTTCCCGCCTCACCCTGGGGTTTCCAGACCCCGTCAGAGGTGGGATTTGGAGACCCAGTGACTTGGGCAGCCTTGTGGGAGGAGAAGCCCCAGTTCCCTTGCAGCCAGAGTGCCAGGAGTTCTGGGTCTGCGCTAAGAAGTGAGCCTGGGATGGTAGGGAGCTTTGGGAAGAGCGGCTTTGCTCTCTGGGGCCAGGCTCGGCCCACGTTTGACCCTCAGGGACTCGGGCGGAGGGGTGGGGGTCTAGCCGGGTCGGCAAGCCCACCTGTGGAGTGCAGCAGGGGTTGGGGGGGCAGGAACACGTGGATGGGCTCAGAGCCTCCCTTCACAACCTAAAGCTTCTCTGGCTGGGTCAGAGACGTGAAGTGGGGGGGCCCTGTGAACCAGCAAAAGCCAGGGAGGGAGATGCCCACGGGTGCCCTAAGACCGGCTGTGCAGCGAGGCGGGCATCCGAAATCCATAAGAAGCACACCTCTCCTTTCTGCGTGACGGAGTCCTCACGGCCCTGCGGCCTGCAGGCCCGCCACTGCCCCCCGCCTCCTTGGGGCTCCCCCCGTCCCCAGGGCCGTGGTGAGAGTGGGGGACAGACGCAGCCACACAGATCCAACCGGGCCGTCACGGTCCCTGCACACGGGGCATGCCTGGGAGCCGCCGGGCCGCACGCCTCCCTACCTGAGCCGCGTGCCGCCGCCACCGCCGCCGCCGCCACCGGTCCATAAGCCGCTGCCGGGAAGCCTGGTGGAAAGAGGGGATCTGGGGTGAAGGGGGGCCCACCAGGGTCCCCCGAAGACGCGTCACACGGTCAGGCCCCTGCCCGCACAGAGAGGACGGGGTGGGGAGGGGCCTTCAGGAGGGACATGGATCAGCGGCTCTCAGGCTTCTGGAAGGCCCAGCATCCCTATCTGGGATCCCACACCTGGGAATCAGGTGTGTCTGATTCCCAGCCATCTGTCACCCCAGAAGCTGCTTCTAGAAGGCACACCAGAATCCTTGGGAGAGGGTTAGAAGGAACGTCTCTCGGGGGCAGGGTGAGCTCCCTGCTGTCCCTACAGTGGTACCTGGTGATCCCCTGGGGCTTGTCCAGAGCTGAGGGCAGGGGCAGAGCACAGCAAGGCCGGGTCACAGGCCGGGGGTCGCCCCTGAGCCGCAGGCAGGAGGCCCTGGGCGCGGCCTCTGGGCCCACAGGCACCTTGGCCAGGAGACGGCTCGTCTAGCTCTCCCCACTATCTTAACTGCAGACCTCGGTGTCAGCAAGGTCACAGGCCCAGGGCGAAGCATCCCGGATGCCCAGCTGGGGGCGGAAGCGTGGGGTGGCAGGGACCCACGTGGGGTGAGCCCTGTGGCTCCCAAGGTGCATTATGGGGTTTAGATCTGGCTCTTCTGTCTGAGCCCCACCGACTGGATCAAGTCAGCACTGAAGGGTCTCCTGGGGGGGGTCTCGACCCAGCCCTTGTGCTTCATCTGACAACGCTCCAGGCAGCAAGGCTGTGCCAGCAAGGGGACTAAATGCCAGGACAGGGTGACCCAGTGTGGCCGCAGAGGGTCCCGGTGAAGGAAGAGGAGGGCAAGTCCCTCCCCGGGGCTTCTCTTGGCCATGAGCGTGTGTACACACAGCCAAGTCTGGATGTTGCTCAGACATCGAATGGCCTGCCTCCAGGCAGACACTTGCAGGCCTGATCCCAAGGCCGATTTCCTGTGACTTGTTTTAAATGATGTGCTAGAAGCCAGCAGCAAAGAGCCCAACAGAGGAGGCCAGCGTTGGCCACTGAGCCTTCCAGATAAAGAACTGCTAACAGGACGAGGGGGTGGGGGGCATGCACTGTGGAGGGCGGAGGGGGTGGCAGGGGAGAAGAGAAAGGAGAGAGCCGCCTCCCAAACACAGCGAACTAGAAGCCCACTAAACGCTAAGACTATCGCCCTAGCTACACGGAACTACTGGGGAGGAGAGAGTTCAAAAGGGAAGGAGCTATTCTAGAAACGTCAGGCTAAGCTACTGCAAATGCTAATGAAAAGAGACATACTTGCATTTAAATATGGTAATAGGGCTGTTGAAGGGGGAAAAAGAAACATCCAGGTGAAATAAAAGTACACGGCCAATGACCCCTGCCAAGACCAAGGAAGGGACTCCCCACCAAGTCTACTCCCCATCTCTTCCGGGCAGGATCTAGATTTCTGGAGATGTGGGTGCTGGCGGAAAGTGCTGAAGGAAAATAAGCAAGAAGTCAAGTTATTTCTCCCCATCCATCCGAACTCGACACCGGGCTCCCCTGCAGGCTGGGAGCAGGGCTCAAGGGACCCTGGGGTAGAAGGAAGTGGGCAGGCACAGAGGAAGGTCCTTAGGCTTTTGCACTCTCTCACCTCCTGCTCAGAACAGGTTTCCGTGGAAGCATGAAAAGAACGGCGGTGGGGAGCAGTGGAGGGGACAGGAGTTGAGTCAATAAAAAGACTTCCACAAAAGGTCTATTTTCTGAAGTCGAGAGCATTTTGGACAGAAAGTCAGAGAAAGAGGGAGGAAAAAAAAAAAAAACCTTATCCAAGAAAGGAAATCCATTATCCTTAATCTCAGATAAAGGCTCCTGCTGGAGACTGCGCAGCAGACACTGCTGAGGGCTGGAATTTAATCTCAAGCATCAAAGCGGGCTGAGCAGAGTGACAGCTGTGAGGGGGGTGGTGCAGGGGAGGAGAGCCACCTGGTGTGCCCCAAACAGCTAGGCACCCTCAGAGCACAGGGCCACAGCCCCGGACCCCGGCCCGGCCCCCTTGGGAAGCCCCAGGGAGGAGGCTGCTGTCCCAGCACCCTGCAGGGGGCTGGCTTCTGGGCCCGCTTCTCCTGTTCCCTGCTACTACTCCTGTTCTGTTAGGCTGACCAGTGACATGCTGAGAACAGCTAAGCCCCTGATGCCATTTCCAAGGCCAATGGGCTCTTCGTGATGGTGGGGTTTGCAGGGGATGTGCAAGCACAGATCCAGGAAAGAGGTGTGTGTGTGTCCAGGAAAGAGGTGTGTGTGTGTCCAGGAAAGAGGTGTGTGTGTGTCGGGGGCTCTGGGGCTGGCCCAGCCAGGGGCCCTCTCGGGCCTAAGTAGCCCTGATGGAGTGCAGCCTGCCTCCAGGATGGCAGGAGGGATCCCAGGACCAGAAGCTCCCAGGGCTGGACCTGCAGGAGCTGGAAGAACAGAATTGGGGAGCCTTGCAGATCCTCTCCATCTTGTTCTCAGCATCTCTCCCCAGGCCCCCAGGAGTCAGTGGGCACTGATGGCAGGGTCCCTCCTGGAGAAACTTCTCTTGTTTTATTTTTTGAGGGGTGGGGGTTCAGGCTGCCCTGGCAGTGGGTGTTCAGGGCAAGACTGCAGGGAATTAGGCAGGTCTGGTGGGGCTTGGGACTCCTCGTGATGGCTGAGCGCCAGGCAAGTGTGGCAGAGCCCCTGGTCCAGGAGTGCCCATGGGCACCCTAGCACTCCACTACCCCGATGACCATCCCCCCTCAGCGGCCAGGAATGCGAAGAGGGGCTCCCTCTCCAACACAGCCTGTGTGGCCAATGCAGGAAGGGGGGCAACCAGTCTCACCCCTGAGAGACAGGTTGGCCTGACAGCTAAATGCACAGACAATGAACCCGTCCGGGTTCAAATCCCGGCCCAGGCACCTGCTAGCTGAGTGATTCCTGGCAGACTGCCTCTTAACCTTTTTCTGTGCCTTGGTGTCTCCATTTGTAAAAGAGATGGACGCTATTAATTGGAGATTAATAGATGCAAAGTGCTTAGATGACTGCCTGCCAGGAAGTAAGCTTGAGTGTCAGCTGCCCTCTGGTGAGGCTTCCAGGTCTCTGTCCAGCCATCAACCCTGCCCTCAAGACAGGGCTCTGCTTCAGGCAGGGCTATTCCACGTTCATGCTGGGCCACAGGGTCAGCAGGTCGTTAGCACACGGGAGGCCTGAATCCCTGTTGACAGCACTGGGCTGGAATCTTTCATGACGTCCCAACTTCATGCTGTCATTTTAGTGGAACGAAATTTCCATACCTCAGAGTTAGAATGTGCATTCCACTCAGCTCTAACAATGGGCCAAGCTGGCTGGCTCAAAGCTGGTGGCCTAATACCTCCCATTTTGCAGTGTTAAATTAGGCACAAAGGGGAAAAATGTCTTGCTAATGAAATCTCAGGACTTGAGAGCTCCAAGTTGCCTACCTGGCAACTTAGGTGTTAGGAAGGTAGTGTGTTCCTCCTGTTCTAGAATGTTGCATTTAAAAAGAAGATGCTTGGGTGTGGAAGAATGAAGCACCAATGGTGGAACTCCAGGCACAGGCAGGTGTCACACCTCCTGGGAGCTGTCATTCAGACCCAAAGACCCAATCTCACCAGTGTGCAGTTCCTCCGTCCCACCAGTGGGATAACAGAGGAATCCTGGGGTTAGCATCAAACCCAATGTTCCACTTCTCTGCGCCAGAGTAACCAGTGCCTTTCCCCTGCAAGGAGGTCAGGCCGGATGACCTCTAAAGTCCCTCCACCTCCGAGCCTCCCTGAGCCTGTAAGAGGGTGACAAACCCACGTCCCTCTGTCACTGGAAAGGGGGCCCTGGGGTTGGCCCTATCACACCTCTGGTGTCAGCAACCTGTCTAAGGGAAAGCTGCTGCCATCCCATCGACATAAATGAGATGCTTTTTCTGGACTTGATGGAGCTGTGAGATTTTATTGAAAAATATAAGTCGATGGCACTTTTGTTTTTTTCTGAGAATTGTATGACCCCACACCTACTTTTATTCTGTGGCGCTTACCCGCTTTTGCCTTACCTAAGCACAGCTATTTTTATGTGCACATCTGATTTCTCTTGCTGGGGGGCAAATTCTTTTGGTTGTGGGGGGCAGGGACTGAGTCACGTGTCCCACTTAGGGCCCAGCCCAGAGTCTGCCCTACAGAAGACTCTAGTGGAGCACCAGCTGCTGATGGTCAGACGCCCAGCGAAGGAGCGCCAGGGCTGGCAGACACTGCTGTGGGTAAACTGAGCTGACAGGTAACGCCGCCTGCAGGTTTAGCTGCCCCTCCACCCCCGTGACCCTGCACCCCAGGGCCACAAACTCAGTTGCCCACAGGAGCGGGCTGGGAGCACAAGGAGCCAGTGAAGGGGTCTGCCTGGTGGACCCATCCTCACGCCACCCCTCACTGGACCACCTGGGGAGCCTTCACAAATGCTGAGGTCTGGGTCCCAGCCTAACAGGTTCTGATTTATCTAGTTTAGGGTGCAGTCTAGACAGGGAGACCCTGAAGCACTTCCTGGGTGATCCCCTGGGTGCAGCCAAGGGGGAGAACCTTTCGTTCAAAGGCTTTCAAAATTTTTAAAAGGTCAGATCTCAGCTCACATCTGCACAGTCTGTCTCCCTGCTACCCTGGCAGAAGAGAAGGCCCTCCCGAGACTATGATGGGCTCTAACCCTCATGACTGTCTCCTGTGAGAGCCTCAGCAGGGTCTCCGTCCAGACCAGCGGGTCTCTATCCTGGCTGAGGGAGCCTGAGCACACAAGAACCAGGAGGGGCTCCGTGCTGATCTTTCTAAGTCCTTTCAGGTCATTCTGATGCACTGTAGGGGCAGAGAATCCCTGATTCAGAGGGAGCCCTGGAGTGTCCTTGGCTTTCAGTCAACACTGAAGGGCCCCACTGCCCTTCCATTGTGGTCATGGACCTGTTTCTTTGCATCCTCTCCTTTTCTTGGTTTGAGAAGATACTCTCTTAGCTTGGTTCCTACTTATTTCTGTGATCTTGGATGGGGGATTCTGAGGTTCCTTATGGCTCTGATGGGCTGTGGTTGTGACAGGCATCTTTGTAAACTTCTCTCTTCTAATGTCCTTCCATTCAGAACGGTCCATTAGGAAGGACAATTTTCCTGCCCTGTGCTTGCTCTGAGCACTCCCTGCCCCCTCCCCAGCATGTCCCGCATCTCCAGGAGGCACTCAGAGCTGCCCAGGGCTCCTCTTCCTCTCACGTTGGGACCCCACCCCCAGAGAGCCCGACCATCTGTCTGGATGCAGCGTGGACAACAGAAATTTCCAGCGCTTCCCCAAACGTGGCTGCATCGGACAACGTGGCTTTAGGCACCGCTTGCTGCTCTTCTGGGGAAGCAGAAAGCTCTACCTGGGGACCCTGGCCCTGCATCCTTCTCCAGGGGCCTTTCTGCCTCCTGACAGAGAGCTGGGCCCACACAGCCCTTGCTCAGCTGGAACTTATGCAGGGACCTCCGAAACTCCAACCCTGCTCTCAGCTCCTTATTCACCCAATAAACCTTCACTGAGCACCTACCTGAGTACCCACCTATCACTGAGTACCTACCACTGAGTACTTATTTATCACTCTGTACCCACCTATCACTGAGTACCTACACACCAAGCACTGTTCTAAGCACTGGGGTCACAGCAGTGAACTGAACACACACGTGTTCCACTCTCACAGAGCTTCTAGTCACTAGCCCCTGACGGGAAAGGGGGCTCCAGCTGCGGACCAGGCTGCCCACAGACCAACTCCCCGGGAACAGAGAGACAACTGTCCACCAGGGTCTTGGGTGAAAGGGGAGCTGTGACCACTGCCAGGGAGAAGCAGGGACCGGCCCTGGACCCATCAGCTTGGAGCCAGGCCCTTGACTGCTCTATGGTCTTCTCACCACTGAGCTCGAGACCTGGGTGTGGCTACGTCAAACCCTGCTTGGAAAGGGGGGCAAGCAGCGATCAGAAGTTTCAGTGTATCAAGACGGTGCAGTGCGGGAGGTGGCCACCCCAACTTTTTCTCCAGGATCCAGGACACAAAAGAAAAGGGAACGGAGGTATTCCTCTGGTTGTGATCTTGACCCAACCCACAAAGGTCTCACCATTTCAATTCAGTTAAAAAAAAAAAAACCTATCCAGCTAGGCTCTGGCACATTATACCAAGACAAAGATCCTTCAAAACTTTTTTCAGATGGGACCCACCAAACTGGGGGTTAAACCCTTCTCTTTCTGGGCCCGCAAGAGTTCCAGCTTTGGCCTGACCATCTGGGCCTTGTGGACAAGGCGAGGTTTCTCTGCAGTGCTGACAGCAGGGCCAGTGTCAGGATGGCTGATATAATAGCTCTGCCCGCGCTGGGCCTGGGAGGACACCCTGTTCATCCCTCTCTCTGGAGCAGGGCTGCAAGGGTGAGAATGGCCATCAGGAGTCGACGCCAAAGCCAGCTCTCGCTGCCCCGGGGCCAGCAGTCTGTGGTCCCAGAAAACCCAGAGATGCTCACTTGCCACAGGACAAACATCAGCCTGTCTGAGACCAAGACCAAGACTTTCAAAGGGAAGGCGTCTCACCCTTAGTTTCTAAGAAGACATCAGCAACCTGTCTTGAGAGTTTCTCCTTCCCTCCCCCACCCCTCCGCTCACTCCCCATAAAACTGTCATTTCCGCTTCTGAGTCACTGTCACAACTGCTACCGATGAGTCAGGACAAGGCACTTGCCTGACCACCCGTCCTTCTAGAGCTCACTGTGCAGATGACTTCTCGCGCTTCTCCTAAAAGTTGAGCGGTCCAATCGCAGGTTAAGGAGTTGACGTTTTGCATCCTCCCCACTGGGGGTCTCTCGCTGAGCCATTTAACTCTAAACGCGTGAACTCCCGGGGGCCTCCTCACTTGCCTGGTTCCCCAGCTGCACTCTTTACAGACTTTGGCAGGAACTCTGCACAATTACAAATGCCACTCCCACAGCACCCAGGACTCGAGTCCTGAGCACCCCAAGTCTTTCTGCCCAAAGACCCCAGGCTCCACGTTGGGCCCACCATCTGTGAGTAAACCAACAGCTCTGACCTCAAGCTCCCTCCCCTATAAATGCGGACTCCTTCACTTTTTGACTCCTGAGATGGGCTGTTTCAGGTGTTAAATTGGTGGCCCACCGGATGGTCAGGGGGTCGTGGGGGAGATCTCAAGGTGGGGGGAGTGAGAGGCATTCTGGGGGCTCCAGGCAGCCACTATTTACCAACCTGGACAGAAACTGGTAGGTCAGCTGGTAAAGAATCTGCCTGCAATTTAGGAGACCCCGATTTCATTCCGGGGTCAGGAAGATCCCCTGAAGAAGGGACAGCCTACCCACTCCATTATTCTTCGGCTCCCCTGGTGGCTCAGTTGGTGAAGAATCTGCCTACAGTGCGANAGAATCCCTGATTCAGAGGGAGCCCTGGAGTGTCCTTGGCTTTCAGTCAACACTGAAGGGCCCCACTGCCCTTCCATTGTGGTCATGGACCTGTTTCTTTGCATCCTCTCCTTTTCCTGGTTTGAGAAGATACTCTCTTAGCTTGGTTCCTACTTATTTCTGTGATCTTGGATGGGGGATTCTGAGGTTCCTTATGGCTCTGATGGGCTGTGGTTGTGACAGGCATCTTTGTAAACTTCTCTCTTCTAATGTCCTTCCATTCAGAACGGTCCATTAGGAAGGACAATTTTCCTGCCCTGTGCTTGCTCTGAGCACTCCCTGCCCCCTCCCCAGCATGTCCCGCATCTCCAGGAGGCACTCAGAGCTGCCCAGGGCTCCTCTTCCTCTCACGTTGGGACCCCACCCCCAGAGAGCCCGACCATCTGTCTGGATGCAGCGTGGACAACAGAAATTTCCAGCGCTTCCCCAAACGTGGCTGCATCGGACAACGTGGCTTTAGGCACCGCTTGCTGCTCTTCTGGGGAAGCAGAAAGCTCTACCTGGGGACCCTGGCCCTGCATCCTTCTCCAGGGGCCTTTCTGCCTCCTGACAGAGAGCTGGGCCCACACAGCCCTTGCTCAGCTGGAACTTATGCAGGGACCTCCGAAACTCCAACCCTGCTCTCAGCTCCTTATTCACCCAATAAACCTTCACTGAGCACCTACCTGAGTACCCACCTATCACTGAGTACCTACCACTGAGTACTTATTTATCACTCTGTACCCACCTATCACTGAGTACCTACACACCAAGCACTGTTCTAAGCACTGGGGTCACAGCAGTGAACTGAACACACACGTGTTCCACTCTCACAGAGCTTCTAGTCACTAGCCCCTGACGGGAAAGGGGGCTCCAGCTGCGGACCAGGCTGCCCACAGACCAACTCCCCGGGAACAGAGAGACAACTGTCCACCAGGGTCTTGGGTGAAAGGGGAGCTGTGACCACTGCCAGGGAGAAGCAGGGACCGGCCCTGGACCCATCAGCTTGGAGCCAGGCCCTTGACTGCTCTATGGTCTTCTCACCACTGAGCTCGAGACCTGGGTGTGGCTACGTCAAACCCTGCTTGGAAAGGGGGGCAAGCAGCGATCAGAAGTTTCAGTGTATCAAGACGGTGCAGTGCGGGAGGTGGCCACCCCAACTTTTTCTCCAGGATCCAGGACACAAAAGAAAAGGGAACGGAGGTATTCCTCTGGTTGTGATCTTGACCCAACCCACAAAGGTCTCACCATTTCAATTCAGTTAAAAAAAAAAAAACCTATCCAGCTAGGCTCTGGCACATTATACCAAGACAAAGATCCTTCAAAACTTTTTTCAGATGGGACCCACCAAACTGGGGGTTAAACCCTTCTCTTTCTGGGCCCGCAAGAGTTCCAGCTTTGGCCTGACCATCTGGGCCTTGTGGACAAGGCGAGGTTTCTCTGCAGTGCTGACAGCAGGGCCAGTGTCAGGATGGCTGATATAATAGCTCTGCCCGCGCTGGGCCTGGGAGGACACCCTGTTCATCCCTCTCTCTGGAGCAGGGCTGCAAGGGTGAGAATGGCCATCAGGAGTCGACGCCAAAGCCAGCTCTCGCTGCCCCGGGGCCAGCAGTCTGTGGTCCCAGAAAACCCAGAGATGCTCACTTGCCACAGGACAAACATCAGCCTGTCTGAGACCAAGACCAAGACTTTCAAAGGGAAGGCGTCTCACCCTTAGTTTCTAAGAAGACATCAGCAACCTGTCTTGAGAGTTTCTCCTTCCCTCCCCCACCCCTCCGCTCACTCCCCATAAAACTGTCATTTCCGCTTCTGAGTCACTGTCACAACTGCTACCGATGCGTCAGGACAAGGCACTTGCCTGACCACCCGTCCTTCTAGAGCTCACTGTGCAGATGACTTCTCGCGCTTCTCCTAAAAGTTGAGCGGTCCAATCGCAGGTTAAGGAGTCGACGTTTTGCATCCTCCCCACTGGGGGTCTCTCGCTGAGCCATTTAACTCTAAACGCGTGAACTCCCGGGGGCCTCCTCACTTGCCTGGTTCCCCAGCTGCACTCTTTACAGACTTTGGCAGGAACTCTGCACAATTACAAATGCCACTCCCACAGCACCCAGGACTCGAGTCCTGAGCACCCCAAGTCTTTCTGCCCAAAGACCCCAGGCTCCACGTTGGGCCCACCATCTGTGAGTAAACCAACAGCTCTGACCTCAAGCTCCCTCCCCTATAAATGCGGACTCCTTCACTTTTTGACTCCTGAGATGGGCTGTTTCAGGTGTTAAATTGGTGGCCCACCGGATGGTCAGGGGGTCGTGGGGGAGATCTCAAGGTGGGGGGAGTGAGAGGCATTCTGGGGGCTCCAGGCAGCCACTATTTACCAACCTGGACAGAAACTGGTAGGTCAGCTGGTAAAGAATCTGCCTGCAATTTAGGAGACCCCGATTTCATTCCGGGGTCAGGAAGATCCCCTGAAGAAGGGACAGCCTACCCACTCCATTATTCTTCGGCTCCCCTGGTGGCTCAGTTGGTGAAGAATCTGCCTACAGTGCGAGAGACCTGGGTTTGATCCCTGGGTTGGGAAGATCCCCTGGAGAAGGGAAAGGCTACCCACTCCAGTATTCTGGACTGGAGAATCCCCATGGGCAGAGGAGCCCAGCTGGCAACAGGCCATGAAGCCGCAAAGAGCTGGACAGGACTGATGGACTAAGCACACAGAAAAATCATCCAAACTTTGACCAGCCTACAGATCCTGCCACCGCATGTCAGCCCTGGGCGAAAGGGTAAAGTGCAGACAGAACCTTCTCTGTGCCTTTGCCTCCTGACCTTTAAAAGCAGATGAGACGATGAGAACGTGATCGCGGCCCTGATGATAAGAATGCCTCTTGTCACTGGGGCGCTTTCCATGGCCAAGAAGCTTTCCCGAAGTATTTCAGGGAGCTCTCCCTGAAACACCCCGCCCTTCTGGAAGATGTTCCTCAGTGAAGGACTCAGGTCCAGAGAGGTTAAAGGAATCTGTGCACAATGCGATTAAAAGCGAGGTGGCAAAAACCCCATCTCCCAGGCTCACTACTGTGCCATCTGAGATGAGCTATGTAGCTCCCCCCTCAGCCTCACTCTGCTCCTCTGCAAGCGCTGTTAACCACCTCCTTGAGGGGCTGCTGAGGAATTCGGTGGAATGGCGGCACCAGTGGCCCGTTATCTGTCACTGGCTGAGCTCTCAGTAAGCGGAATAATAACTTCTATTCCTATTTTTTTTTATTATTGCCCACGGTGATAACAGTAGCGTAGCCTTCCTATTCTAAAATCCTCTTAATTTGCATTTCACATCCGAAGGGCTTTAATAGATCATATTTACACTTTGCTTGTGAGCGATAAGGATACGTCTCATCTGAAGTACAAGCTCTAATTTGGGTGGGTAATGCGACGGCGGGGGGGCTTGCAGGGCCGCAGGGAGGGCCTGGCTGGTCGCAGCCCTGGGACGGTGACAAGGACCCTGGAGCCCTGCGGCTTGCCCTCATCAGCTGGACTGGTGGTCGTGTCTCCTAGACTTGTTCAGTGCCCCCAGGCTCCTCTAGGAAGGGCTCAGCTAGGGCAGCCTCTGGGGGTTCTCCCTGCGCGTTCCTCTGTCCCCAGCACATGCTGTACCCAGCAGGGCGGTGTCTCTGGCTCATCACTGTCTCCAGCATCTAGGCAGGGCTGTGGTACAGCAGGTGCTAATGACTCTGTGCTGAAAGAGTGAAAGGATGGATGGGGGAGAAGAGGAACCAAGAGGAGAGGGGCGGGGAGAAGAAGACGGCGCTTCCTGCCCTGAGCCTTACCTGAACCCTGACATGCTCAAGGCTGGTGCCCCTGGCGCAGACAAAGAAGTGTGGACAGGCCCTAAACCTGCTCCACAGAGCTCCACAGGACAGGCCCCACGCCCTTCGCTGCAAAACTGGGGTGCCCCGGGGCCATAAAACACCTCCTCAGGCTAGGAGCCGGGCACCCGGTCTCTGCGGGTGTCCGCACCCCCAGTCCTGTCCCTGTCTTGGGGACCGCATCTGGGTGACACTCCTCAGCTCACAGGAAGCCAACCCTAGGGCAGCCAGAACCCAGGGCCCACTGGGCCAGCTCAGCACTACCCACAGATGCCCCAAAAGGGACCAGCCAAAGGGAAGCATGAGGGCAGCCTTTCTGATCCACAAAGTGTCTGCCCGTGAGCTGCTGCGTCTGGGAAGAAGCGGCATCAGGTCTCCAATGCCAAGGTCGGTTGTCTGGCTCTTCTGGTCCAGATGATGGGATACCATCTGCCCAGAGGAGGCAGGGAGAGGAGACGTGCAATGCTTTTGTACCCTTACACTTGCTGAACCCTTGATGTGGAATACCCTTCCTTCACCTCCTGCCTGGCAAACTTCTACTCGTACCTGAAAACCCATCCAGATGGTACTCCTTCCCGACAGCTTTCCAGGCAGTTACTCCTCCTGTGCCCCCGCCCAGTCAGGTCCCAGAGGGATACGTCTGGCCACTTATGTGACACCCCTGCAGACTCCTACTTCCTCACTGGGCTTAGGATCCCTTCCTGATCCCCAGAGTGGGTCCTGATGGCAAGCTCCAGTGCACGCAGAGACTGCCCTCTGCTGTCCCACCCCCAGCTGAAGGTGCAGGAGCACAGTTGGTGGCACCGTTGGCTGCGGTTTCTCAGGGGCAGGGGATCCGAGTGGACCGGACTCAGGGCAAAGTTCTCCAGGCAGCACTCTGTGCTGCCTTTTCAGGCAAGGGGGGAGGGGACAGTCCCCCCCGCCCGGCCATCCTGCTTGTTCTTGGCTGTCCTGGAGGCACGAGCTGCCCACCCCTCAGGCCTGGCACTGCCGTCTGCCCACGACCTCACACTCTGTAACTTGTTGTTGCTGTTGTTTGGGTTTTTTTAAGCTGCAGTCTTTCATTGGCTTTTGCTGATGGAAATTAAAACTGAAGGGCTTGAAGAAAGGTGATTATGTTCCTGCTGGCGGGCTTACTGGGGGCTCTGTGAGCTTGCTGGTACAGGAGTCCCGAAGGAGTGAGAGGGGCATGAGGACAGCGCTGGGGAAGGCTGGTCTGTGGGGCTCCACTCGGGTCCACATTCTCCGCCATGAAGCCATGCCCACCGCTGCCCCCATGCAGGATTGGCCGGGCCACGCCCCCTTCCCAAAGCTGGAGTGTGTGCCTGGCTGGTGACCCTCTCCGCAGCCTGAGGAAGCCTAGGACAGGGGTCAGTAACCCCGTTGGACAGATGGGGAAATCAAGGCCCAAAGGTGTCTGGCCTCTCCCAGCAAGCTGGGGCAAGAACTTGGTCCACTCACTCCCCTTTGGAGAATACAGTGCTCTGGCCCCGGCACGCCGAATCACGTTTCCCTTCACTCGTGCAGAGGGAGTTTCAAGAGGCACAGAAACCTGATCAAACATGAAACCCGCAATCCCTGTCAATTCAGACTTCTCCAATTGATTTCCACAAACATTTATTAAGTGCTGGTTAGGCACCATGCTCTGCTTTCCTCATCGGGGAAGAGCGTCCGCTTCTAATTCTCCAACACGGGGCCGCATGGGAGGGTGGCCCACCCGCAGCTCACGCCAGGATCCAGGTGTGCTGCTGAATTCAACTTCCCCATTTTCTTCCAAAGCAGCAGCTGCACTGTCCTGACTGACCTGGACTTAATATCCAAATGAGGGGATAAGCCCCCAGTGGGCCGAGTGGCATGGGAGTGGGCGGACCACAGGGAGAGCTGGCTTGCGGCTTGGAGCCTGGCTGCGGGTCCTTCCTGTGAAGGGGCAATCCTAGAGATGAGGGTGGGGCTGGAGGGCGGTGCAGATTCAAGGCTAGCGGTGGAGGAGATGTGAGCCTGCTGCTGGGTTGGGAGGGTCTTCCCTTTCTAAGAGAGCGTCTCTAGTCACAGTGCTGAAACACTGAGCTGTGGGCCCTGGGACTCATGGACCTGGGAAGCCAACCCCCATTGTGGCATTTCAAGAAGAGGTCCCCCTCCAGTGAGGCCCAGCCATTGCTCACTGTTAGGACTCTGATCTGAAGCCAGCCAGGAGCGCCCAGCCAGGCAGTACTGGCAGAGCTGAGGCCCTGGCACCACATGGTCCGCCAGAGCTCCCCTTGAGGGCGTTTCTGGGGCCGGGAATGAGGAAGGGACTCGTTATAAACTTCAGCAGGAAGAAAGTCCTCACTTTAAATTGACGTCCAAGTGAGGGGGCATCCCTAACCACTGGTCCTATGATTCCACCATAGCAGCCCCTCAATCACCTCCCCGAAGTCACAGAGGCTGGGAGGGAGGCTTGCTCCTTTCTCTCCAAGAACTTGAGCAGAGAAAGCAGAACGTTTTCTGGTGGGAGTGCAAGTGCCGGTTTCCTGAGCCAGGGCCACCTGGTGGGCTGGACGAGAGGTCCCTGGAGTCACTCCCTGAGGCCCAGGGGCCCTATCCAGGCAGGACCCCGGGCCTTTGGCAGGGCAGCTGCCGGCATTTCTGAACACTTTCCACGTCTTGTAAACTGGAAAGAACTGACAGGTTGGGTGGGAACTGGTTGCAGAAGCAGCCCCTTTCCTATGGCCAAGGCTGCTTTCCCCAGTCATCTGGTTTCAGGGATTTTGTGCTATCTTCCCTCCACTTTCCACATTCAAGCCATGACCCTCAGCTCAGGATAAGACAGACCCCTAAGCCTTGGTCTTTGCTTAAAGAGCAGACAATCTGACCCGAGCGTCCATCGCAGAGCCGTGGCCAAAGATGCACTATAGCAGCTTCTCCCCCAGAGGAAACAGCATCAATGTGAGCCACGGCCCCCGCCCTAAGACCCATACCCTCCGTGTGGAACAGAATGACCAGCTTTCAGAGGGGCCAGAAAACCATCAACCAGCGTCTGAGAACCATCCGTCACTAGACTAGAATAAGCAAGGCAAAACATTCAGTGAGCAGGCCTGAGCCCCAGATCCGGCCACCACGCAGGCATCGCTGATCAACCATAGCCCCCATTTTGCTGAGCTAAGACCTGGCCTCGTGATTCTTCTCAGGCCAGTGCCCCAGGAAGCCAGTACTCATCAGCATCTGGGATGAAACCAATGTTCATCGCTGAGGAGTCAGAAGCACAAACCGGCACTTTCAGAACCAGAATCCCAGGGTCTCCCCACCTGGGACCTGTCCCACCTGGCTGTCCCCAGACCACTGCCCTAGGAGGGAGGTGTGAGCATGGAGCCTGGGGTGCTGGCCTGACCCTCCTGACTGTCCCGAGGGCCCTGAGTCTGAGGCCACTTCAGTAGCCAAGACTGTGGCTGAGACACTTTCTGGTGGTTGGGGCCGAATGAAGCCGTGCTGTCCCCAGTAGAGCAGAAAGACCCCCAGGGGGCCACAGTCAACCTGAGACCGGGGAGAGGAATAGACCCCAGAGAGGAGGTGGGGCAGTGCAGAAAGAGGGGGGCATCCTTCTAACGCACCTGCACACGCTCCTCACTGCCCCCTCTAGCCCTGTAAACCACTTCTGACTCGCTTTAGAGATCTGATCACATCATTCCTCGAATTAAAAGTCACTAAGGACTTTTCATGTGTTTTGGCGATCAAATTTGTGAACTCTGGAGCCTGTCAACACTCACTCGGCCTTGCTTCCCTCTCTAACTTTGTCTCTCCCCTACCCTCACTCCCAAGATGCCCTTGCAAGCACCCCATACACTGAGCTGCTCTTAATCCCTGGGACCTGCATCGTATCCTCCCTCAGGTTTATGGCAGAGATTGCTAAGTGTCCCCTAATATCTATTTCACACGTCTTCCTTAATACCAGAATCCTGTTTCTAGCAGGTACATAGTTACCAGGAAGACAGACATTTCTGAGGTTCCTCAGCAGCTAAATCTGGCCATATGACTAAGGCCTGACCAATGGGATCTAAGCAGAGTGTGACACATGACTTCTAAGAAGTGCTGTTAAAGGGAAGAGATGTGTTCTTCTGGAATGAGTACGTAAAGGCTGGAGCTTGAGCAGCCTCCTCAGACTATGAGAGGGAGTCTTATGTGGAAAAGAAAAGAACACAAACATTAGAGAAACTCAGATCCCTGATACTGCAGAGAAACATCCAGGTTTCTTCCACATTGGAAAGAAAAAACAAATTCTTATTTTGTCAAGGCCATTATTATACTGTTTTCTTTTAAAAAAATACTTGACTCAGTGTCTAAGGAAGTAATTTCTCTGCCTGGGGGGTAATTCCTTCTTTTCTTTACCCATCTCATTTTATTTCACTTGGTAAGACCCAGTTCTGGTGCCACCCCAGGCAGGACTAGCGGCCTGTCTTTGTCCTCTCATAGCAGAAAAAGACGCCCTCTCTCTAGCTAAGTACCCAGGATGCCCAGTGGGTTTGATCGCTGGTTCTTTCTCCCTCAGCTGGACCATGAGCATCCTGAGAAGGGATTTTATTCATGTCTAGATGTTTGGTACCTAATCCAGTGCCTGATGATCAGTAAATGGGGAGGGAGGGACGAGGAAGGGTGAAGCAGGGAGTCCTGGTAACTCTCTTGGGGATTCCTAATCATTCTTTTCACTGATAAGTAGATCCCCCAGCAGGCAGCTTCATCGGGGGTGACAAGGAAGAGAAAAACATTCTGGAAAGTGACAGAATAAGAACACTGCTGCTGCTGCTGCTGCTAAGTTGCTTCAGTCGTGTCTGACTCTGTGCAACCCCATGGATGGCAGCCCACCAGGCTCCCCGGTCCCTGGGATTCTCCAGGCAAGAACACTGGAGTGGGTTGCCATTTCCTTCTCCAATGCATGAAAGTGAAAAGTGAAAGTGAAGTTGCTCAGTCGTGTCCTACTAGTAGCGACCCCATGGACTACAGCCCACCAGGCTCCTCCATCCATGGGATTTTTCCAGGCAAGAGTACTGGAGTGGGGTGCCACTGCCTTCTCCACAGTAAGAACACTAACGCCCACTATTTCTAAACCTTCAGGCATACAGTAGTTACCAGTTGACAAGGCATGTTCACATATACACAATATCCTACTTAATTTTAACAACCTTGGCACTGTTATAATCTCAAGGGCTCAGAAGGCTAGGTCACTTGCTCAAGGTCACATGGCTACTGTGTAGCAAGTGGGACTTGGAAATGAGATTTTCTAGCTTTGCATCCAGCAACACAGGTGCCTCCTCGGACCTGCACTGTACAGGGGAATTTGGAAAGCAAGCTGCGTGCAAACCACATGTTGGCTGGTGTGCACAGTGTGTGTGTGGGCTCACACACACCTGGTGTACAGATGTCAGGGGCTCCAGATGTTCAGCGGTGTTTTCCCTTGGGGACAGGGGTGAAGGCAGAGGAAGGAAGGGGTGGCGGGGTGGGCCATGCGGCTGCTGCACGCCAGTGCTCTGCCGTGACTCAAGGACAGGGCCACCTTGAGCAAGCATAGGAGACAAGAGGAAGCAGGGAGGGCTGGGGGCAGAGACCACCAGGGCAAGTGCACCTGCTTTCAGAAACCGCACCAGGCTTTCGCTGGTGCTGGTCATTTAG
>SJYW01034489.1:226459-244728 GCA_006410735.1 Raphicerus campestris | reverse complement strand
GCCTGTCTTTGTCCTCTCATAGCAGAAAAAGACGCCCTCTCTCTAGCTAAGCACCCAGGATGCCCAGTGGGTTTGATCGCTGGTTCTTTCTTCCTCAGCTGGACCATGAGCATCCTGAGAAGGGATTTTATTCATGTCTAGATGTTTGGTACCTAATCCAGTGCCTGATGATCAGTAAATGGGGAGGGAGGGACGAGGAAGGGTGAAGCAGGGAGTCCCAGTAACTCTCTTGGGGATTCCTAATCATTCTTTTCACTGATAAGTAGATCCCCCAGCAGGCAGCTTCATCGGGGGTGACAAGGAAGAGAAAAACATTCTGGAAAGTGACAGAATAAGAACACTGCTGCTGCTGCTGCTAAGTCGCTTCAGTCGTGTCTGACTCTGTGCAACCCCATGGATGGCAGCCCACCAGGCTCCCCGGTCCCTGGGATTCTCCAGGCAAGAACACTGGAGTGGGTTGCCATTTCCTTCTCCAATGCATGAAAGTGAAAAGTGAAAGTGAAGTTGCTCAGTCGTGTCCTACTAGTAGCGACCCCATGGACTACAGCCCACCAGGCTCCTCCATCCATGGGATTTTCCAGGCAAGAGTACTGGAGTGGGGTGCCACTGCCTTCTCCACAGTAAGAACACTAACGCCCACTATTTCTAAACCTTCAGGCATACAGTAGTTACCAGTTGACAAGGCATGTTCACATATACACAATATCCTACTTAATTTTAACAACCTTGGCACTGTTATAATCTCAAGGGCTCAGAAGGCTAGGTCACTTGCTCAAGGTCACATGGCTACTGTGTAGCAAGTGGGACTTGGAAATGAGATTTTCTAGCTTTGCATCCAGCAACACAGGTGCCTCCTCGGACCTGCACTGTACAGGGGAATTTGGAAAGCAAGCTGCGTGCAAACCACATGTTGGCTGGTGTGCACAGTGTGTGTGTGGGCTCACACACACCTGGTGTACAGATGTCAGGGGCTCCAGATGTTCAGCAGTGTTTTCCCTTGGGGACAGGGGTGAAGGCAGAGGAAGGAAGGGGTGGCGGGGTGGGCCATGCGGCTGCTGCACGCCAGTGCTCTGCCGTGACTCAAGGACAGGGCCACCTTGAGCAAGCATAGGAGACAAGAGGAAGCAGGGAGGGCTGGGGGCAGAGACCACCAGGGCAAGTGCACCTGCTTTCAGAAACCGCACCAGGCTTTCGCTGGTGCTGGTCATTTAGTGCATTTGCCTCCCCCGAGTGCAAACAGGGTGCTGTGAGGCTGAGACACAGCGGCACACAGCACATCCATGGCAACATTTTATTTTTCTACCTCAGTTGCTTATAGGGGTAAAAATAAAATGTCATTAGGGAGAAGCACAGATGAACTATTTACGGAGATGAAGAAAATTCACAATGGCTCGAACGTCTGTGAGCTCAGTATACCAGCACAAGTTCACCAAAGCGATTCACAGCAGAACAAAACAAGCAGGAAAAAAAAAGGCATACAGATTTGGAAAAATAGCATATGAAAAAGTCTGCGGGAAAATAAAAGGAAATTAACCAATGACGACATCAAGCATCTTTAATGAGATGAGCCAAACTGCACACGTTGCGTCTAAAGGATGTGTGTGCAAGCTTGTTGCTAAGTTGCGTCTGACTCTTTGTGACCCCATGGGGCCCGCCAGGCTCCTCTGTCCATGGGATTCTCCAGGCAAGAATACTAGAGTGGGTTGCCATTGCCTTCTCCAGGGGATCTTTCCAAACCAGGGGTCAAACCCACGTCTCCTGCATTGGCAGGTGGGTTCTTTACCACTGAGTCACCAGGGACACTGACATTCAGACAGATGGCTGTGCTTACATCAAATGCATCTGACAGATGCATGCGGGTCACTTCTCACAAACCCTGAGGGTGAACAAGGGGTGATTCCTGAGGAGCCAACTGAGCTGTAGCTCATTAATCCAAGAGAGTGGAGAATTGGATGATCAGGATCATGGGGAAAGGAAGCCCCCTTTGGGGTCCTGACCTGATCAGGATGAGCCCTCTATAACCATCCACTCTGACCCCAGTGGGCTAGGAGGCCCTTGAGGCCAGCAGGGAAAGCAAGGCCAGTGGGCAGCCTGGTAGGGGCAGAGGTGCTGGGAAAGAGGGCCCAGAGTGGACGGTGCCCACAGGGCCTAAGGTGAGGCCATACCAGGGTGCCTCCACGGCCCCCTTCCCAGAGAGTGTGCATTATTATAGCAATAACCAGGGGCTGGCTCCAAAAGACAAAGACACCCAGATATGCTGATACAATTTTTCTTCAGATTACACTGTTCACGTTAGTATTTACAGAACAATCTGTGTGCATGTGTGTTCACTTCTGGAGCTGTCCACCACAGGATCCAGTGGACAGGTCACATATCCTCCACCCCTGTGGGCCAGCACTGAATAGCCCACCCATGAAGTGCCCCAATAAGCCTACCTGGTGATTGTTTAAAGTAAGCTGATGCCTTCTCCCTGGATTCCCATGAGGAAGCTCCATACCACTTGTGAGAAGTTCCCCTCTGGCCTGCTGCACTGGGAGGGGGACAAGTGGCCTCAGTGTGGAGGGACTTCCAGTGCAGACAAAAAGCAAACTGGGAGGGAACTAGAGGACAAAGCTGACTTTAAAAAACCAAGTGAAGCACTGGGGACGTGAGTCCTTCCCAAGAATCACAAAGGAGAAAAAGAACGTTTGTGTAAACAGGCAGCTGGGACAGTGCTTAGCGGGCACCGGTGGCAGCCGGGTGGCCCTGGCTGGGACCCTGTCCTCTCCCCAGCGATGGGAGCAAACCCCAATCTGTCACGCCTCTCTTAAGAGCTAGCTGATAAAAACTGTGTCTTGTGAAACTGGCAATAGTCTGCAAAGTGAAAAAAGGACAGAAATTAACAGACTGAATTGAAATCAGAGGGGAAAAAAGAGAGGAAATGGGAGACCCTGATCAGGATCGTAAGAATTCCAGCCCACATGCCAATCCAGGAGGGCGGGGCAGGACCACAAAGCAGACATCCAGGCGTGGGAAGAAGGAGCTGCGTCCCCAGGGGTGGACCTTCACTCAGTCTTTCTGGAAGAGAACTGCTCCCCACTCTGATAATTACCCGAAACGTCTAGCCCTCTTGATGGGCACATCTCTTTTTTATTTTCATGGAAGCCTAACGGTGGGCAGAGGCAGGCATTTAACACTGTGAGGCCAGAAGGGTGTGTGGCAAGCCCAGATCACACAGGTAGAGCAGGGACAGCGGCAGATGAGAGGGGGATTCATGGAGAGCGCCAGCTCAGGCAGAGAGGAAGCAGTCGGTGTTAAGAAACACCTGCCTCTACCCATCGTTAGGCTGAGAAAGAACAGTGACGTCCCACCCATTAGATGCTCTCTATTCTGCACAGACAGTAGCTACTAGCCTGCTGAGTAAATGAAATGTGGTTAGTGTGGTTGATGAACTGAATTTTCATTTTACTTAATTTAAATTTTAGAAGCTTCACGTGGCTGGTGTGATTGATTGTACTGGACGGATGGATTCTATAAAGAGGATGAAGTATGGCAGTTATGACCCAGGTCCCAATCTGAGCCCTGACCTTTGCTGGTGGTGACCCCCCTGAACAGGGTTTCTACATCTCCAGGCTTCAGGGGAAATCCCCGGGAGGTGTAGACTGTGCCCAGCTTCCCGGCTTGGGATGCCTTGCGTCCTGCTCGGACACGCCCGTGGCCACTGGAGCTGCCACGTGCAGATGAGCAGGGGTGATGGTGGGGTCCCCCTCGGGGCAGCCGGGGACTCCTGCTGAGGGCCCTGCCCTGGTGGGGAGACCACCCTGCCAGGGGGACAGGCTTGTGGGGAAGCCCCCCCCACTCACTCCCGCCACCTGAACCTCTGCTCTTGGGTCTGCTGTTCACCTCCGCCTTCCCCTTCCAATCAGACCCAGGGACCATCTAGCCCAACTCCCTCCATTACAGAAGACAAAAGGGAGGTCCTGAGACCCTGGATGACCTGCCTGTGGCCTTGGGCAGCCAGGAGAAGGGCTTCTATGGCTGGGTGAGGACCTGTCCCCTGGAGGGCAAAGCTCCCAGGGTCCCAATGCCTCCTTACCTCCCCCATCACAGCCCTCTTCTGAAGCTCAGCCTGAGCATAGGTGGGACTGAGGCCCTTGCCCACCATGAGCCCCCATCTCCACTGCATTTAGAACGCCACCTCCCCAGGGCCACATCCCGCCCCCCTGGCCTCCCTGCAGCTCAGGCCTCTGGACTCCCTGCAGCTCAGGCCTCCCTATAGCTTGGGCCTCCAGGTCTGGTAGGATGACTAACCAGGAGTGGAGGTCTAGCTCTCTAGAGCCTCCTCCCACAGCACAGAACCTAAGGTGAAAGAATTCTGCTCCTAACATCTTCTCTAGAACTCCAGCTGTCCTTAGGACACAAACACCCCAAGCACCCCAACACATTCTTGCTGTTCTTCAGGTCTGAGAAAGGCTAGCTGGCCCCCTCTAGGGAGAAGCAAGCCCCATAAAACACTGCTTCCTTCAGCAGCATCCCCCAGCCCTACAGGGTCCTTGGCCCCCCAGGTGAGGGTCCCAGGCCTCCCTGGCTACATGTGAGCTGGGCAGCCTGGGTATGTGAGTGTGCAAAACCAGGGGCTCTGCCTTGAGTCTCCGATGCCCACAGAGAGGGGAGGGAGACTCTAACCACCCCTCCCACTACCCCAACACCCCTCAGGATGGAGAAGGGATCCAAACCTGAGAGCACACCCCACATACACGTCAGAAGGACATCAGAGCTGGAGGAGGGGAGGGGGAAGGATGATGGGGTCCAGACAGCAAGGCACGCGGGTGCTGGGAGCCAGAGGGCTGCAGGAAACCTTGGGCTCAGAGTTCAGTCCCTTCCCCAGGGAGAGAGAACTAGGAAGGGGCTCCAGAAAAGGGAGGAGGAGCGGACGGAGGGCTCCTGATCAGTTCTCTCCCCGCCCACAAGTCATTTTCTATGACCCAGCACCCATGAAACACTTCAGTTAANGAGAGGAAGCAGTCGGTGTTAAGAAACACCTGCCTCTACCCATCGTTAGGCTGAGAAAGAACAGTGACGTCCCACCCATTAGATGCTCTCTATTCTGCACAGACAGTAGCTACTAGCCTGCTGAGTAAATGAAATGTGGTTAGTGTGGTTGATGAACTGAATTTTCATTTTACTTAATTTAAATTTTAGAAGCTTCACGTGGCTGGTGTGATTGATTGTACTGGATGGATGGATTCTAGAAAGAGGATGAAGTATGAAGTTATGACCCAGGTCCCAATCTGAGCCCTGACCTTTGCTGGTGGTGACCCCCCTGAACAGGGTTTCTACATCTCCAGGCTTCAGGGGAAATCCCNCTTACATATTTCAGTGTTAACATGACGCAAGTTGCAAGCCTATGTGTCACCGCTGAGACTCCCTCAGGGTAGGTGGAGTGGAGGGTGGTGAACGCCCCGTGCCTCCCTGATTCGGGTCACCAGTACAAAGCCGTTGTGTCTGCTTTCTCCCTGGCACAGGAAGGACGAAAAAATGGTCAAGTTCACCCCAATCTGTGGCCTCACCCCAATCTTCCCGGACATGTCAAAATTGTCTCCTATACAACAAAGATGAGAATTTGGCATCTGCCTGAGTGGGGGATCTTATCTCCATCCCCCATCGCCGAACATCCTCTGGGTCAAGCAGATGAAATCATAAATTTATAATACAACATTACTTCAATTTTCCTCTTCATTTACTGCTGTGCAGCCCAGCTCTGCTCCAGCGGCTCACAGCCCCGGCCACACGGGGCAAATTGGCTGGCTGCATATCAATAGCACATTACAGCAACCCCATGCAGACGCTCCGTCAAGCCACATTACAGTGAGGCGACCCAGCCACCACTTCCATTAGGAGCCAGGCCCCTCCCGCACTGGCCACTGCACAATTTGCTCCAGTGCTCTGGATGCTTGATCAATCCCACAGTAATTATCTCTTGTCACTAAAGAAAAAAACCAAATCTTCTGCCTGGATGACCACCTTTCGTGCAGACAGGCTTTCCATTGTGTGTGGGGGGTGGGGAATCAGAAATCAACCAAGAGATTTTGAATTTGCCAGTCCGATCATTTGGGTGATTCTGGAAGAATTCTCAGAGTTGTGGCTCTAGATATTTGCTCCAACCCTAAAAAGTGTCTGTATTTTAGATGGGCACGTGACAAAGTCTCTTTCTGGCTCTGTGACTCAGCTAACTCAGAGTCACAGAAAACTGTTCCACCAAGGTGCCCAATTTGAAAGAGACAAGAGACAAGGGCTGTTTGTCCAGGGAGCTGCCAGTGAGGGACAGTCTGCTGGCGGTGTGCACAGTGCTGCCTCAGGCACCAGGGCAGCTCCATAGGTCTGCACACAGACGCGATACCCAGTGCCAAGAGCCCTTCCCAGGCCACCGTCTATGAGGACCGGGGCCAACACAATCACCTGGAGTTACAGGGGCTCCTTCAGACTTGTGCTAGCCCATTAAAACTTAATCTAATTTAAACTATATTAAAAAAAAGTCAATTCTTCAGCCCCACCTTAAATACACAATAGGCACATGTAGCTACCATCTCGGGTGGTGCAGACACAGTTTTCCCACCATTGAGGAAAGTCCTGTCCACTGTGCTGCTTTAGAAAGAAAACGAAGAGCTGGACTTTGAGTTTCCTCTGTTTACCAGGAAACAGCTGAACAAATGGAGACCTCCTTTTGGGTATGACTTCAACAGATATTTGCGGAAAGACAAATCCCAGTTGAAATTACAAATGAGTCTAGGCATTCGGCTGTATGTTCCAGCCAATCTCCTTTTGATTAGTGAATGCCAGCAGATTACAGCTCCTTGCCCCTTCCAGACAAAAAATTTTTTTTGACTTTCATTTTTGAGGGGCTTAATGTTGAGGGGCACTGGGTCAGGATTTCACAGCACTGGTGAGAATGCCCCTGGCTTTCTGCAGCCGGTCAACAGTGTCTCTCCACTTCTGGGCCTGTGAGGCGAAGGTTTTTTACAAAGCCTCGGCAATGAGGTATTTCTCTACTACTAGTATCAAACACGTTACGTAGTGTGTGCCCAGCAAGGTCAATATAGAAACAGTAGGATTATGTGTCTGAAGGCAGAGAAGGCCAAGAGGAATCAGATATAGCAACAATAATCATGTCTGCTTTTATTGAATCTACCTTCATTTAAGAAAAACCAGAGATTCTAATGCACTGGGTGGGCAAGGCAGAGAATGAAGTCTGAGGGCTGCTAAAATACCTTTCCTAGGAGTGTTGCTTGATTTTGGTTTTGGCTGTCTCAAAGGCAAGGAATGATGACTCCTTCTCTCCTACACTTTCTTCAGGGAGTTCCCACTGGGCTGATTATTCCAATGATTCTGTCAAAGGCTATGAAAACCAAAAACCAAAGCAGCTTTAGGTTTCTTCCCAGGAAGGTTGGCTGCCACATCAAGTGAGATCTAGAAAGAATAACTGCACAATGATACCCTCATCAGCCTCCCTCTGATGAGATCTCCCAAAGTATGGAGAAAATCTTAAAGGGCATTTAAAAATTAGTTCCAAGTGGTTTCCAAGTCATTTATAGATGAGGGTGTCTGCTGACTCACTAGAATGTCAGCTCCCTGATACCAGAGACTTCTTTCTCTGCTGCCTCCTCAGCGTCTAGAACAATGCCTGGCACTTAGCAGGTACTCAATAGATACTTGCTGAATGGATTTAAAAGCTTTAGCGGTTTATCGTCTCAACTATAAAAACCCCTACCAGTGTTACTTAATTTTCTATCCTTTCAACAATAAAAATTTTAATCACGGGAACCTCATCTCCTTAACAAACTTAAACGGAAGTGTTTCTGTGTGAGCCAAGCTCATTAACCAAATTGGTGGTGGTGGCGATGATGGTGATTCTAAGACTGATACGGATGGTGATTCTAAGACTGTGGTGTTGGGGACCTGGGTGACTGATGGGGTCAGGTCAGGCCATCCTGCCAAAGGATTAGACTCCGGTGATGCCATCCCTTTAGAGGGAAAAAGCAAGGGCTTCAGTCACAGTGCAGATGGCATCCTCCTCGCCCAACAGTCCAGGGGCTCGGGGTGCCCAGCTGCACCCGCAGGCGAGATGGAGTGCAGTCCTGGGAAGATCCTGGTGAGCACATCGGAGAAGGCCTGGCAGAGACCCCAGCCTGGCTGGGGGTGGGGGGCAACAGGTCGACCAGACTGTAGACTGTGGGCTTGTTTCCTGGGTGCTGGTCTGACTCCCACCTCTGCTGAGCTGGTTCCTGACTGGGGGCACACGTGGGGACCTCTCAGGATGCCCCTTCTCTGCAGGCATCTGGACACCCTCAACACAGTCGCTAGGGGATTCAGGAGAGCCGGGGGCGAGGAGGCTTGGAGCCCAGTGCATGGATCTCCTTGGGAGGCAGAAATTCTGAGACAATCCAACTCCTCTGACTGGGGGTCTGATCCGAGGATGAGGGTGCAGAAGCCAGGGCACAAGTCACACACAGAGGCAGGTCAAACGATGCTCTTGGTCACTGGCAGGAAGGGGTCCCAAGTGGAAGGGCATCAGGCACCTACTTGGATGGTAATTTGCCCAGGGCTCCCCAGTATGTTACTAATAATTGCTTCCTGGCTGAGTATATATTACTGTGTTTTGTTGATTGGAAGACACACTTCTTTTGTTTCAAACATCTTAACATCCCGAAAGTGGTCATCATCTCTCAATGAGGTTTGGTTAAGCACAATTTCTTTCTTTCTAAATAGTACATGATGTGTATACTTGAATTTGATGAAACGCAGCACTGGCATGGTATGGTTTCATTTATCCTCAACACCCCCTGAAGTGTGGGCTCCCACCTCCCGATGGAGGGGTAACTGCAGGGCGGCGGGCTGTCCCTCCCCATGTCGCACACTGACCAGGAGAGAAGCCTATATCCCCGGATTTCAGAGTCCTGAGCCCTTCCCCAGGGTCCACACAGCCTCCTGTGGTGGATGTTGGACCCACACCAGCAGTTCAGCTCAGAGAGCTCTCTGCCTGCTTGGTGGAGGAGGCGAGCCTCTGAGATCCGAGGGGGCCTGGCCGGGGCATGGGGCATTCCCTGGTGGGAGCCTCAACCAGAGCCATGTGGGCAGAAGGCCAGCCCTTAAGCAGCAAGGGTTGGGGTGAAGGGGTGAGCTGGGGGCGGGATGCCTCAAGAACCAACAGACGCAACCACAAGGACATCTGAAACTAACCATCACTACCTCTTCATCGCAGCTCAGAGAAGTCACAGCTTGGAACGTGAGAGAACACAGTTGAGGCGGATGAACAAACACTTTGCATTTATCACATTCCCACCCCTCGGCAAGCAGGAGCGAATCGGACCGTTTCCGGAGAAGTGTGGCCCAGCCGGGTCTGCCCCCTACCAGCTGTGGCCAAGGCCACTGGGCCTGTCACCTCTCCCCACACACACTGCCTGGCCCTGGCCCACCAGCAGGCTTGCTGGCCCTTGGGATCCCATGCTAGGACCCTCACATTCCAGCTACTCAGTCTGTATTGCCCTTGGCCTGTTCATGCCTTGCATCCTAGCGGAGAGGTCACCTCCGCACGGGAGGTGTTCCCTGATTCCTGCGACTGGTTTCTGTTCGTCATCACGTGCCTGTGAAGCATCTCACAACTCTATCACGAGTAATCCCACACCTGTGTGATGCTGATAAACGTCACCTCTCTCTGCTCCATGAGGGCAGGGCCCACAGCTGGGGGCCCGAAGCTCTGCCGCTCCGGGCTGGCCCTGGGCCAGGCAGGCAGAGGGCCTCCAGGACTGCCTGCTGTTGAATGCCTCCTGCAGCCAGCGAGGCCCCTGCCTGGGTGCCCGTTAGGAAATCTCTGGTCTCTGGAACCCTGAGACCTTGCCTGGCATCTGGGGAGGGCACAGCTGAGTCACACTTAGCTCTTCGTCAGCTGATGTGAATGAGTTCTCTTCACATCTCTGCCTCCCCAGGAAGAAAACCAGCTTATTCTTCCCAGCATATAAAGGGTACTAAGGGAGAGGCAGAAAGGTAGGGGCACTTCCTGAAGATCTGGACCCCAAAACTCTCCCCATCTGATGCCCTAGAGACTTTACATTCAACATTTAAAACTTCAAGAATCTGAGAGCCAGCAGGTGGTAATGGGCTCAACTCTTTTTCAAGATTTGATTTTAAAATTCAAAGCAATTAATCCATTTGGGGTTTCTTTTGGTATACAACATAAGGTAAAGGCCATATAAAAATTATCTTTTACAGTAAGAGCTACATGAATGTCTTGTAGTCAACCAGGAAATAATTATCACCAATTTTAAAAATTTTAATTATTTATAATAATTAAACTTGTACATAGAAATACATTTAGTTTTGGCTCTTTAACTTTTTCTACCAACAGATGCCTTCCTATATGCCACACTATTTTAATTACTGTAGTTTTATACTATGTTCTGATATATGGTCAAACTCTCTTTTTTTCTCATTTCTCTTTTAAAAAAGTGTTTCTTATTTATTGTCATGTGTTTCAACTTCCACATAAGTGTTAGAACCATTTGGCCAACTATTAAATAATTACAATAGGAATTTTCCCTGAAACTCTGCTGTTAAAGTAAAAAGTTAATTTAAGAATTAGCATCTCAGCCATTTTGAGAATTCTCATTCTACTCTCTAAAGTTCCACAAAATAACTTTACGTGCTTCTGTTATTTCCACAGACAAATAGATACAATTATTTTTAAGAATGTATAAAGCCAAGAAAAGTTTTATAAATTTAAAACTGAGTGAGGAGTGATTTAAACACCAGCAAATCTGAAAACACACAAAGAGCTTATCAAACAATATAGAAGAGAGACTCTTAGCCAAACCAAATGAAACCCATTAACACTAGACAGGCTGTGTGCCTGAATGGAATTTCACCATTAACTACCATTTATCCCATTTAATTAGTATTTTCCCAACACACAATAACTTGCACTAAAATACCGTTCTCTCGCCTTGAAATTTCTAATTATTGTTGCGAACCACACCATTACGCTTCTCCATTGCTTTCTCCATCTTTCATGCCATTTAAGCGGCAAGATTTTCAATTATCTACGGAGGACGGACAGCGATACCTTTAAGGAAGGGGCATAATGTGCAACTCAATTTCTCTAAAGGCCAGGAGAGATCATTTTTCGTCAGAACAAACACACTTCGTCTTTCATCTTTTTTTTTTTTTTTTGCCAAATAAAGAATAAAACAGGTTATTTAAGACATCCATTTAAATGCAAATTTTGATATCCCAAGAGAAAAATGTTAATCATTTAAACAGACAGGATTATCTCCCACCCTTGGCATATTCCCTCCTCTTCCAAGTTCTAGACAATGCAGCTTCAGCCCACATAAGTTTAAGTCAGCCAGGAGTCCTTAGGTGTTTAAGAGCTCCATGTCAGTGGAGAAGCCTGAAGCAGAGAGTAACTTTTCCTCCTTTTGAAAAAGGGAATGGAAAGGGGAAAGAATAATATCAAGTATCTCTGATGAGTTAGGCATCTATCTACATATTTCTGCTAATTTGGTGGTCACAACTGTCTTGCAAGAGGGATTATCATCCTCATAGATAGATGGGGAAGCTGATGCTTGGAAAGATGAAGCAGCTTGCCCAGCAGGAGGGTGACCCGGTTCCCAGGCCCTGGCCCAGACTCACCCAGCATCCCCATGCCAAGCATGAACGCGTCCATGGTGTAAGGCAGTCCCCGGGCCCGGCCTCTCGTCCCAGGTGGGAACATGACTTCCTTCGGCTGAGCTTTCTTACATTCTACCTGTTAAACAGAAAGGCGAACAAATGAGATGCAAATGAATTCCATGTAAATGTCAAATGCAGAACTGATCTGGTTACCAGCTAAGTTATTTTTAGCCTCGCTCCTTACTTACTGTAAAAATAGCCATGCTGAGTAAATGGCCTGCAAAACAAATATTGAAGAAAACACACCACTTGTACAAATCCTGCTTTAAAGAAAAACCTACAAGGATGAGACTGGGTTTGGAGGGGCGGCCAGGACATCGGCTGAAGAGGCACATGCGTGGGTGCGTGGGTTGGAGCTCAGATTGAAACCTGTGGAGAAGGCAGGAGAGGTAAGGAGACTGGCAATGGCTGCTGGATGCATCTGTGGATAGTAACAACAGCAACAGTAATAACCCGTCATGATTATGCGGCCCTTTACACGCTTACACATTTCTCTCAGGCTCTATCAGGTCAGTGACTCCTCATATCAGGCCATCTGATCCTGTCTCTCACTAAATAGACTGGCTAGTTAAGACCAACCTAGACAGCATATTAAGAAGCAGAGACATTACTTTGCCAACAAAGGTCTGTCTAGTCAAGGCTTTGGTTTTCCCAGTAGTCATGTATGGATGTAAGAAAGCTGAGCACAGAAGAATTGATGCTTTTGAACTGTGGTGTTGGAGAAGACTCTTGAGAGTCCCTGGGACTGCGAGGAGATTCAACCAGTCTATCCTAAAGGAAATCAGTCCTGAATATTAATTAGAAGGACTGATGCTGAAGCTGAAACTCCAATACTTTGGCCACCTGATATGAAGAACTGACTCATTGGAAAAGACCCTGATGCTGGGAAAGATTGAAGGTGGGAGGAAAAGGGGACGACAGAGGATGGGATGGCTGGNGGGTACTAAGGGAGAGGCAGAAAGGTAGGGGCACTTCCTGAAGATCTGGACCCCAAAACTCTCCCCATCTGATGCCCTAGAGACTTTACATTCAACATTTAAAACTTCAAGAATCTGAGAGCCAGCAGGTGGTAATGGGCTCAACTCTTTTTCAAGATTTGATTTTAAAATTCAAAGCAATTAATCCATTTGGGGTTTCTTTTGGTATACAACATAAGGTAAAGGCCATATAAAAATTATCTTTTACAGTAAGAGCTACATGAATGTCTTGTAGTCAACCAGGAAATAATTATCACCAATTTTAAAAATTTTAATTATTTATAATAATTAAACTTGTACATAGAAATACATTTAGTTTTGGCTCTTTAACTTTTTCTACCAACAGATGCCTTCCTATATGCCACACTATTTTAATTACTGTAGTTTTATACTATGTTCTGATATATGGTCAAACTCTCTTTTTTTCTCATTTCTCTTTTAAAAAAGTGTTTCTTATTTATTGTCATGTGTTTCAACTTCCACATAAGTGTTAGAACCATTTGGCCAACTATTAAATAATTACAATAGGAATTTTCCCTGAAACTCTGCTGTTAAAGTAAAAAGTTAATTTAAGAATTAGCATCTCAGCGATTTTGAGAATTCTCATTCTACTCTCTAAAGTTCCACAAAATAACTTTACGTGCTTCTGTTATTTCCACAGACAAATAGATACAATTATTTTTAAGAATGTATAAAGCCAAGAAAAGTTTTATAAATTTAAAACTGAGTGAGGAGTGATTTAAACACCAGCAAATCTGAAAAAACACAAAGAGCTTATCAAACAATATAGAAGAGAGACTCTTAGCCAAACCAAATGAAACCCATTAACACTAGACAGGCTGTGTGCCTGAATGGAATTTCACCATTAACTACCATTTATCCCATTTAATTAGTATTTTCCCAACACACAATAACTTGCACTAAAATACCGTTCTCTCGCCTTGAAATTTCTAATTATTGTTGCGAACCACACCATTACGCTTCTCCATTGCTTTCTCCATCTTTCATGCCATTTAAGCGGCAAGATTTTCAATTATCTACGGAGGACGGACAGCGATACCTTTAAGGAAGGGGCATAATGTGCAACTCAATTTCTCTAAAGGCCAGGAGAGATCATTTTTCGTCAGAACAAACACACTTCGTCTTTCATCTTTTTTTTTTTTTTTTGCCAAATAAAGAATAAAANAAAACTGAGTGAGGAGTGATTTAAACACCAGCAAATCTGAAAATACACAAAGAGCTTATCAAACAATATAGAAGAGAGACTCTTAGCCAAACCAAATGAAACCCATTAACACTAGACAGGCTGTGTGCCTGAATGGAATTTCACCATTAACTACCATTTATCCCATTTAATTAGTATTTTCCCAACACACAATAACTTGCACTAAAATACCGTTCTCTCGCCTTGAAATTTCTAATTATTGTTGCGAACCACACCATTACGCTTCTCCATTGCTTTCTCCATCTTTCATGCCATTTAAGCGGCAAGATTTTCAATTATCTACGGAGGACGGACAGCGATACCTTTAAGGAAGGGGCATAATGTGCAACTCAATTTCTCTAAAGGCCAGGAGAGATCATTTTTCGTCAGAACAAACACACTTCGTCTTTCATCTTTTTTTTTTTTTGCAAATAAAGAATAAAACAGGTTATTTAAGACATCCATTTAAATGCAAATTTTGATATCCCAAGAGAAAAATGTTAATCATTTAAACAGACAGGATTATCTCCCACCCTTGGCATATTCCCTCCTCTTCCAAGTTCTAGACAATGCAGCTTCAGCCCACATAAGTTTAAGTCAGTGAGGAGTCCTTAGGTGTTTAAGAGCTCCATGTCAGTGGAGAAGCCTGAAGCAGAGAGTAACTTTTCCTCCTTTTGAAAAAGGGAATGGAAAGGGGAAAGAATAATATCAAGTATCTCTGATGAGTTAGGCATCTATCTACATATTTCTGCTAATTTGGTGGTCACAACTGTCTTGCAAGAGGGATTATCATCCTCATAGATAGATGGGGAAGCTGATGCTTGGAAAGATGAAGCAGCTTGCCCAGCAGGAGGGTGACCCGGTTCCCAGGCCCTGGCCCAGACTCACCCAGCATCCCCATGCCAAGCATGAACGCGTCCATGGTGTAAGGCAGTCCCCGGGCCCGGCCTCTCGTCCCAGGTGGGAACATGACTTCCTTCGGCTGAGCTTTCTTACATTCTACCTGTTAAACAGAAAGGCGAACAAATGAGATGCAAATGAATTCCATGTAAATGTCAAATGCAGAACTGATCTGGTTACCAGCTAAGTTATTTTTAGCCTCGCTCCTTACTCACTGTAAAAATAGCCATGCTGAGTAAATGGCCTGCAAAACAAATATTGAAGAAAACACACCACTTGTACAAATCCTGCTTTAAAGAAAAACCTACAAGGATGAGACTGGGTTTGGAGGGGCGGCCAGGACATCGGCTGAAGAGGCACATGCGTGGGTGCGTGGGTTGGAGCTCAGATTGAAACCTGTGGAGAAGGCAGGAGAGGTAAGGAGACTGGCAATGGCTGCTGGATGCATCTGTGGATAGTAACAACAGCAACAGTAATAACCCGTCATGATTATGCGGCCCTTTACACGCTTACACATTTCTCTCAGGCTCTATCAGGTCAGTGACTCCTCATATCAGGCCATCTGATCCTGTCTCTCACTAAATAGACTGGCTAGTTAAGACCAACCTAGACAGCATATTAAGAAGCAGAGACATTACTTTGCCAACAAAGGTCTGTCTAGTCAAGGCTTTGGTTTTCCCAGTAGTCATGTATGGATGTAAGAAAGCTGAGCACAGAAGAATTGATGCTTTTGAACTGTGGTGTTGGAGAAGACTCTTGAGAGTCCCTGGGACTGCGAGGAGATTCAACCAGTCTATCCTAAAGGAAATCAGTCCTGAATATTAATTAGAAGGACTGATGCTGAAGCTGAAACTCCAATACTTTGGCCACCTGANGCATCTACCTTCAAAGGACACACACTTGCTCTATGGCCCAGAGCCACTCAAGGAGCACGGAGAGTCCGGCAGGATGCAGAATTTTGACTTCCCCTCTCCTGTCAGTGGATTTAGTCTGGGGAGGAAGGAACATTTAGTTTTCTGAGCACTTCCCATATTCGAGACATGGTCACGACATCCTTGTGCATGTGTGTGTGCTTGTGTAAACATACATAATACGTATATGTAACACCCATAAAACAGTGCCTGGCACACAGATGTCCTCTGCGAAAGCTCACTGTTCTCAACAAATCATGAATCAACTCCCCACTGCGTCTACTAGTTGGCTTGACTCACCCCATGGTAACCAGTCCATCCTAAAGGAAAATCAACCCTGAATATTCATTGCAAGGACCGATATTGAAGCTCCAATACTTTGGCCACCTCATGCGAAGAGCCCTGACTCATCAGAAAATCCTGATGCTGGGAAAGATTGAAGGCGGAAGGAGAAGGAGGCGACAGAGGATGAGATGGTTGGATGGCATCACCGACTCAATGCACGTGAGTTTGAGTAAACTCTGGGAGACAGTGAAGGACAGGGAAGCCTGGCATTCTGCAGTCCATGGGGTCACAAAGAGTCGGATGTGACTTAGCAACTGAATAACCACCCCATGGTTACAGTGGAAAAAGAAACAGGCTTCGAGGAAGGATCTGTCCAACATCACACAGCCACGTAATGGCACAGCCAGGATTCAGTCCTAGGTCCCCCAATGCAAAAGCCTTGTCCCTACCTCCAGCCCTTTCCTGCCTCCCTCTGTCTAGCCCCCGAGGCCCATTCAGAAGTTATTCTGTCCCCAAAGCCATCCCCAATCCTGGCCCCAGGATTAATTCCCTCAGCACTTCAGGACTAATTTCACCCACTGTTTCCTCTGCTCAGTGCTTTATTAAAATCAGCGATGGCGAAGTGAAGGTGGTCATAAACCAGCGCAATCAGCACCCCGTACTCGGCAGGCAGGGCTGGGCGTGGACACTGATGACTTCAGGAGGCTGCTCTCCTCGCCGGGTCTCAGCGTCTGGCCCAGGCACGGAGAGGAACTGGTTTCTAACTCTGCCCAGAGACACCGGCCCCAGTGGCCACCAGAGCCGCCGCCTCACCCAGATCTAGGGGGTGAGTGGCCTCTTCCTGAGGTCTAGCCTAGAGCCCAAGGGTTCTGGCTTCGTCGCTGCTCCATGGCCGGCTCTGAGCTGGGACCAGCTGTCTGACTTCTCTGTGCCTCGACTTTCTCATCTGTGGAGCAGCGGAGAAGTGCCTCCGCCACAGGGCTGGAGGGAGCTGAGAAATTAAATCGGCTAATCCTGTGGGAGCTGGCGCTGGCTCACAGCTGACTGTCCTCCACACGGAGCCTAGGTGTGAGCCCTTCCAGGCGACAAAGCCAGCTCACCCCTCTGCTTAAAATGAAAATCCCAAAGCCTGCCGAGCAGGGAGGGAAGGAGAAAGTGACCTCCCGCCCCCTGGCCTGCGGCCCCGGCCGGGAGTCCTCGGCCGGCTACTGCCGACCTCCCCGACCTGCTGGCCAGGTAGGCCCGCCCTCCCGCTCTCATCAGCAAGGTGCGCCGAGGCAGCCTCCCAGGCGGCACTGTTTGGGAGAAAAGCTGATGGTGGCAGCAGCAGCTGTTCTTTTCTGGGAAGCTGCAAGGGCATTTCAAAGTGAAAAGAAACCTCAGCCTCCAGCAGGTGCCCCAATTCTGCCACAAGCTGGGTGTTTATCCTCGTCGGTGTGTGTGTGTGTTGGGGGGGTGCTCTGCCAGAGACTGGGGCTGGGCCCAGCTTCATTTCTCAATTCAAGAGAAGAAAAGCGAAGCGCAGCTTGAGCGTCGGCTCACATGTCCCTGGGAAGCCAGGCAGAGTAGGCGAGCACAGTCCAAGGAAAGGAGCAGCCTCCTCCTTTCGTGCCCTCCCCTGCACCCATGGGTGGCGCGTGCAGGAAGGCGGGGCCAGCGCACATGGATAAGCCACAGGCCCTGGGCACCGAGACACCGAGAAGCTGCTCCAAGCTCCCCCGCTCCCCTTCAGTGACCTCCCCAGAGGACACATCAAGGGCAAAGGAGCCAGAACTCAGGCAACCAGACGCCACATCCCTGCAGGAAAAATTACTTCTGCCTAAAGAGCGACAAACATATCCCACTCAACCTCTGCGGCCCTCCCTACCGGCCCCCCTCCCCCGACACAGAGCGCCTTCTGCTCGTGTGCCCAGAGCTGGTACACAAACAGCGTGTGTGGATGGGTGTGCGCGCATGTGTGATGGGCTGGGGGGTTGGGGGTGGGGGGAGGACTGCTCCCTCTCCAGCGTAAACATAGATTCATTTATTAAGTGCTTCTCTGGCATTTCCTGGTTTTTTTTTTTTTTTTTGGCCTTCATCCTGCTTGTTTAATATTGCATTTGACATTCTCATTTTATAAATGGTAACAGAAGCAGAATGGATAGCTAAAATTAGCTTACGAGTAAGGATGATGCTACAAATAGGATAGTGAACACAGAAGCCCAGTTAATTCCACCCACGCCTCCTCTCCCTCCCCCTCATGTTGGGGTTGATTCTCAGTGGAGCTCAGTCCTCAGGCTGACCGGGGGC
>SJYW01034489.1:204264-225218 GCA_006410735.1 Raphicerus campestris | reverse complement strand
TGCAAGGGCATTTCAAAGTGAAAAGAAACCTCAGCCTCCAGCAGGTGCCCCAATTCTGCCACAAGCTGGGTGTTTATCCTCGTCGGTGTGTGTGTGTGTTGGGGGGGTGCTCTGCCAGAGACTGGGGCTGGGCCCAGCTTCATTTCTCAATTCAAGAGAAGAAAAGCGAAGCGCAGCTTGAGCGTCGGCTCACATGTCCCTGGGAAGCCAGGCAGAGTAGGCGAGCACAGTCCAAGGAAAGGAGCAGCCTCCTCCTTTCGTGCCCTCCCCTGCACCCATGGGTGGCGCGTGCAGGAAGGCGGGGCCAGCGCACATGGATAAGCCACAGGCCCTGGGCACCGAGACACCGAGAAGCTGCTCCAAGCTCCCCCGCTCCCCTTCAGTGACCTCCCCAGAGGACACATCAAGGGCAAAGGAGCCAGAACTCAGGCAACCAGACGCCACATCCCTGCAGGAAAAATTACTTCTGCCTAAAGAGCGACAAACATATCCCACTCAACCTCTGCGGCCCTCCCTACCGGCCCCCCTCCCCCGACACAGAGCGCCTTCTGCTCGTGTGCCCAGAGCTGGTACACAAACAGCGTGTGTGGATGGGTGTGCGCGCATGTGTGATGGGCTGGGGGGTTGGGGGTGGGGGGAGGACTGCTCCCTCTCCAGCGTAAACATAGATTCATTTATTAAGTGCTTCTCTGGCATTTCCTGGTTGTTTTTTTTTTTTTTGGCCTTCATCCTGCTTGTTTAATATTGCATTTGACATTCTCATTTTATAAATGGTAACAGAAGCAGAATGGATAGCTAAAATTAGCTTACGAGTAAGGATGATGCTACAAATAGGATAGTGAACACAGAAGCCCAGTTAATTCCACCCACGCCTCCTCTCCCTCCCCCTCATGTTGGGGTTGATTCTCAGTGGAGCTCAGTCCTCAGGCTGACCGGGGGCAGGGGGGGGCGGCGCGCAGCTGGAGGGAGGTGACAGGCTGGGTCTCCATGGCACCCTGCCAGGGTCAGTGCCCACC
Organism: Raphicerus campestris; assembly: GCA_006410735.1. Lineage (NCBI taxonomy): Eukaryota > Metazoa > Chordata > Mammalia > Artiodactyla > Bovidae > Raphicerus > Raphicerus campestris. Next base: position 224,202 of record SJYW01034489.1, on the reverse strand, counting down.
CAAGCCTGGGGTCTCCTCGGATCCCGACCCAGAACTGCAGCCCCAGGTCAGAGGGGCCAACCCAGGACTCTCCTGCTCTCTGGCCCGCTGGCCACTCCCACTCAGAGGCCCTTGTTCTGGGGGTTAACTCACCAAGTGTGCCCCAGTGGGAGGAGGCAGGCTTGAGATCATACCAGGCTCTGACCTTAGAAGTGGGGTTTTTGTAACCTCCCTAAAGGATGAGTCAGTGGAAATGTCTGAGTCTGCTTCCCTGGGACCTAGAAAACCCTATCTGGGGGTCCCCTTCTGCTCTGTGTGCCCCCATCCTGTCAGGACCCCATGCCAGTTGGAGCATCAAGAGTACCCACCTCACCCCCTGCTGCCCTGGAAACTTGAGTCCCGGACCTGCCTAGGTTTGCACACCTGCCTCTCAGTGCCCTGTCATCTGGCCAGGACTGCCTTACGTTAGGATTACATCTTCATTCAATATAATGATTCCAAGAATAAGGACAGTGATGACGACCGCAACGACACTAAGACCTCTCACGATGCTAGAATGTGCTATACACGGCCTGGTAAAACCCTCCACAAGCCCTAATTCCAGCAGTCTCCATGGTAGGGGCCACACTGCCTGTCTTACAGAACTGACACACAGAAGCCTGCCTGAGGTCACCGTCAGGAGCGAGCAGTGACCGCACTGTGGGGCGTCGGCAGTGAGCGGTTCACGGCACCACCGCCGGGAAGGCCTCTTGGGTGGACAGCACCCCATGCTTCCCTCCACACCTGCTCAGTGCTCGGAGCCCCCTAAGAATGAAGGCACTGCTATTTTCCACAGGCTGCGACCCCAAACCCTGGCATCTGCTTGCCAGCCCCCGCCCCAGCTAGTAAAATGCTGCCTCAGGAGTAGTGGACCTGGGTGACCGCTTGGCTGAGAAGCTCCCCTTGGGCCCATTGAGATAAGCAGACCACCAGTTCTGAGCTACAGCGGATGAGGCCAGGAGTTGAAAACTGCGGTCCGAGGCCAAATCCAGCTGCCACTTATTTTTGTAAGTAAGTTTTTACTTCAATGTAGCCATGCCCATCGGAGAAGGCAGTGGCACCCCACTCCGGCACTCTTGCCTGGAGAATCCTATAGGCNTATTTTTGTAAGTAAGTTTTTACTTCAATGTAGCCATGCCCATCGGAGAAGGCAGTGGCACCCCACTCCGGCACTCTTGCCTGGAGAATCCCATAGGCAGAGGAGCCTGGTGGGCTGCAGTCCATGGGGTTGCTGAGGGTCAGACAGGACTGAGCGACTTCACTTTCACTTTTCACTTTCATGCATTGGAGAAGGAAATGGCAACCCACTCCAGTACTCTTGCCTGGAAAATCCCATGGATGGAGGAGCCTGGTAGGCTGCAGTCCATGGGGTCGCTGAGGGTCGGACAGGACTGAGCGACTTCACTTTCACTTTTCACTTTCATGCATTGGAGAAGGAAATGGCAACCCACTCCCAGTGTTCTTGCCTGGAGAATCCTAGGGACAGGGGAACCTGGTGGGCTGCCGTCTATGGGGTCGCACAGAGTTGGACAAGACTGAAGCGACTTAGCAGCAGCAGCAGTCATGCCCATCATTTAAATGTCATTCGTTTTTGACAGAGACAAACAGCCTTTGAGGTTTAAAATATTTACTGTCTGGCCCTTGACAAAAAATTTATTGGTGCCTGGTTTAGGCCAAGTGGAAAGTTATAGTTACTAAGGGGGTTTCAAGAAGGCTGATTCCTTCAAGGCGACCAGCTTATATCCCCAATGACAGAGCAGGCTGAGCCCTCTCAGGGTCAGGGACTGAATCAGCATTTCCTGCAAGAGGTCGAGGGCAGTGACCATCACCATCTTTGGGAGGAGGAAACAGGTGCATGCAGATGGGGTGCTTGTCAGCCGCAGGACCAGTGGTGGGCCTAGACTTCAGGCTTGGGACCACATGTTTTGAAGTCCTGGGTGCTTCTAAATGACCCAGTAGGTCCCAACCTGGGGACAAGGATATTTGACATCTGGTCTGGATGTCAAGGACATTCGATGGTCTGGAGGGTCCAGACCATCACCCTGTGGATGAGCCTCACACACCTGCAGTCAATCCCCCAAGACCCAAGTCAGAGGGGAGGCAAGGATGCTGAGAGCGTCCACAGGCGGTCTGGTCTCTGACCACACCCTCTGGTCTCTGACCACACAGGGGTGTGTGCAGCCGAGACCCCCGACTCAGCCGGCTCCGTGTTCACTCCCGGGTTCCTTCCTCGTGACACTGGATGGATGATTTATGACCCAAACTCCCACATTATCTCGTCAGCCACGATCCTCTCCGGAGCACTCAGACTTTAATGTGCACACAAATCACTGCGGATTTGTCAAAATGCAGATTCTGTTTCGGCACATCTGGGGCAGGGCCTGATACTCTGCATTCCTAACAAGCTTGCTTAGCAATTTTTATCTGATTGCCTTAAAGGAACAAGGAAAAGGATGCTTAAAGGAATCCTATAGCAATCCCTGCATAAAACAAAACCTTGCCCTTATATTCACCAGTCAAATCTGTCCAGATTTTTCCATGATGAGGTCTGTCTAAGGTGGCAGCAGCGTAGAGTGGGAAGAACCCAGGGCTGGGGCCAGGAAGACACAGGTTCAAATCCCAGCACTGCCCTTTCAGCCGTGGGCGGTGGAAGTCCCCTCCTGAGTGAGCCCTGCTGTCCGCTCCATGCAGGGGGATGACGACTGCATGGGTGTAAGCTGCCTGGCAGGCACTGATGTCCTGCAGGGGGTCAGAGCCGGGGAAGGGCTCGAAGTGCCCCTTCCTGGCACGTTTCCAGCTGGACCCTGGGTCCTCACCTGCTGCAGCTGGCATTGCCCCCGACTCCTGAGGTGAGGGCTGAGCCAGGCCCCCCAAGGAGGCCCAGGGCAGTCTCTGTCAGTCCCCACCTCCCTCCTCCAGGCTGTCAGAGGCCCTGGGGGCTGCACTGGTGACGAATCAGGCCCAGGCGGGAGGGAGGCGTCACTACTGTACCGCGCTGGCGGGCTGGCGCTGGGGGCCGAGGGGGCGCCCCTCTGGATGGTCACCACATGGCCCACGCATGCCCCGTGTGTTTACTGTGAGGAGCCACGTCTGCACTCTGTTCTGTGTCTGGTTGGACACCGGGACCAGGTCTTGTGGGTCGGGCCCTGAGCTTGGGCTGTCGGAGGGGAGTGGAGAAGAGGTCTGTGGCCCCCAGGGACCCTTCAGAGGCTTAGCCCTTCTTGCCAGTCGGGAGCCTGGTCCCAAGTGAGGCTGCATCCTCTGCGTGCTTGCAGGAGAATGTGGAGCCGCCTGGGCTGCCGTGTGGCTGCTGAGAGGGGCAGTCAGCGGCCCTGGAAGGCTGGTGCCCAGCTAGATGATGCCCCTCTAGGTCCCCTTCAGCCACGAGAGGAGCAGCCTACTGGGTCTGGACGGGAGCTCCGGACTCGGGCCTGGAACCTGCTGTAGCCGTGTGGCTGGCCGTGTGGCTCCGAGCAAGCTGCCTGATTTCTCTGCCTCACCTTGCTTATCAGTCAAGCATTCGCCCATGGCTGACTCGTGTCAGTGTATGGCAAAAACCACTAGAACATGGTAAAGTATTTAGCCTCCAATTAAAATAAGTAAATTTTAAACAATAATAATTAGCACCTTCACCAGGTGTGGGTGAGGATCAAACGACATCCATAACGCAAGCACTCAGGAGATGGTGGTGTTGGCCTCCCCAAATACCTGCGATTCCTGGGGTCTCCTGTGGGGGCACCAGGTGCGGCTCTGCCCATCCCCCTGCTGTGACCCTGACCTCCCCGGGGTGGGGGTGGGGACATGTAGGGGAGAGTTTCTTCAGTCCGGCCTCTCTGCTCCTTTGCAGGTAGAAGCAGGTGCCCCTCCATCAGCTGCTGGCTGTCCTGGACAGAGAGAAGGACCCTCATCCCTCTCTTTTTTTTTTAATGCCCAGGAGATTCAACAACCAAATCAGATGGGAAATGGCTATGGGAATGACGATATGCCTTACTGTCACAGGGTCCCTCACCTAACCCTTTCTTGGTTCCACGATCATGTATATAGGGCCCACTGAGTGCCAGGCACAGGAGTGCTGGATTAAGAATCAGAAGAGCTGGATTCGAGTCCTGTGTTTATGACTCAGCACAGTGAGTTCTCTCCTCCCTGTGGACAGGAGACAACGGTAGCTGCAAGGGTTCAGGGGTGTGGAGGGCGGCCCCGCCACTCTGTCCCTGCAAGGCTTCCAGGAGATGTCTTCACAGTGCTGGAGCTCAGCCCAGTTTACAAAACACTCCTACGTACATTCTCACCGCCACCCCTGTTTCTGCTTGGCAGACTCTGAGCTCTCAAAGTCTTTCTGATCTCTCATTTGAATTCTGTCCACAGCACAGTTTAAATTCATTTCCTTTTTCTGTGAGTCTTAGAAGTAGACACCAGTATCACAGAACCCAAAGCAATTCAGGATGTGGGCTCCTCTACCGATGTGCTTTAAATTCCACCCTTCTTCCTAAGACAGGAGCTTGCTGGAGAAGTCTTTTCATTGATGGCACTGTGGACCACAGCAAGAGCTAATGTTTATCAAGCCCAACCTGGGGCTTTTGCTTGTGGGATCAGCCCTGCGAGGTGGTCAGCACAGGCCCTCCTGTTACACTGGGGCTCAGCCAGGTGACCTAACGCTGCCCTCTCCAACACCTCAAAGTTCCCCCTTCGGGCCTGTAGCTGGTGGGGCTGCGCTGGGCACCTACAGTGATGCCTCCATTGGCTTTTGTGATCCTGACCCGTCTGCCCCTGACTCATGCTTCTTGCCTATGCCCATTCTTGCTTCTTCTCTTAAAACCAGCCCCAGAGTCCACAGAAAACAGAGACCTCACGCTCTGCACACGGTTACCTGCACCTGCCACCATCGGCTTCCACCCTGGTGCAAAAGAAAGGGACAAACGTGACGGACGGGGGACAACGGCGGCAAACCTCTCTGGCTTCAGGCCAGCCTGCAGGTTACCCGGGGCTGAAGCTCTAGCTCCTGACTGTCCCCCGTGTCACCTGGGGGTCCACCTCCCCACCTCCAAACCAAAAATAATCACCGGCACAGCTTGCCTGGCAGCCAATACCCCAAGGCCTGTGCACCTTCCCCATCCAGGGGGTCCGGGGGCATATCCCGGGGGAAGGAAGCCCTTTCTGCTTGCGTCTCAGGCTTGTCGCCAAGCCAGTCAACAGTGAAGGGCCGCACATATGCATTTGTGGCACCACTGCGAGGCCCCTTGCCAGGTGACATAGGGCCTTCCCAATGAACCGTGAAGTCCTGGCAGCACAGGACTGGAGGCTGCCAGTGCCTTGGGCGGCCCTTCCCCATCCCCCAGTGCCCAGGCAGGCCTCAGTGGAGTCCGGCCATAGCTGGCCTGGCTAGAGAGACAAGGCCTCCGGGCACAAGCAGCAGCTTTCTTTTTAAGCCTCATCTCTCTAGTTTAAAAAAAAAAACAGCAAGTACTGACCTACCGAGAGAGAAATATCAGCTGGAGGGGGTGGGAGCCCGTGAGGGGACCTTGGTTATTTCTCCACTCCCATCCACCCGGTACCATTTCAACACCTGAGCTGACGCCTCCAACCCACAGGACGCAAAGAGACAGTATTTTCACTTCAGATGCATATGATGGTTAGGAACAATACGAACAATATTGTTTTAGTGCCCTGGGAAAAAATTAGCAAGTCAAATATTGAATCAGGCCTGTAGCAACCACATGCTAAGCAGATTGCTTTGATCTTATCCACACTAAAAGCTCTATTATTGAATTTAAAGTTGGTGAACACCTATCTGAATGCATGTTTCAGAAGCGAGGAATGTTTTGACTAAAGAAAGAGAATATCAAAGTTACAGCTGTGAGTGAACACAAACGTGCTCTCCCTCTTTTCTTGGGGCTGGAGGTGCTGCTGGCTCCAAATGTTCTAGCTCCCAAGACCTGCTGATGGCTCTAGAAACACCTGCTGGGTTGCCGTCTTTCTGGAGCCAACAGGAAGGGGGTTCTCACCCACCTACTCAATTGGAAGAAAGGCTGTCGTGCATGAGCTGCACATGGTATGGCGCCCTCTGGTGGCCACTTCTCTGGGCTGTTGGTCTGGCAACCCAAACCTTCAATGATCCAACACGCTTCTAGTCGCGCGTGTCCTCTAGGAAAGGGGACTTTTAAAGGCCAAAAAGAGGCCAAAACAACTGATCATGAGGGTAACACTAGCTGATCAGAAGGACAGAATGTTAATTACCCAGCAGGGCCTAAAGAGATAGATAATTTGGGCAATAAACTTCATATTTAAGACAGAGCTCTCAAAAACCAAGCTTAACAGCAGATGCATGCTAAAACCAGGTGTTGTCAAATTAAAACTTGCAGGTCAAATCTGAGACCCCCAGCCGCTTTTGTAGAGGCCGAGAGTCAGGAATGGTTTTTACATTTTTCTTTTAAGAATTTCTTTATAAAATGTGAAACATTTTTAAAGTCTTTATTGAATTCGTTACAATATTGCTTCTGTTTTACGCTCTGTTTTTTGGAGGCATGTGGAATCTTAGCTTCCGGATCAGGGATTGAACCCACACCCCCTACGCTGGAAGGCAAAGTCTTAACCATTGGACCACCAAGGAAGGCCCCAGGTTTTACATTTTTAAATGTCAACCACTTAATCAGTAAAAATTTGTGATGTGAAAATTACAAGATTTCAATTTTAGTGTCCCTAAACAAAGCTTTATTAAACACAGCCCTGCTTATTCCTGTATATATTATCTGTAGATGTTTTGTAGCTGGATAGTCAGGTGCATGGCCTGCAAAGCAGAAAATATATCCTATTTGATCCTTTACAGGAAAACCTTGTCAACTCCTGCCATTCACAGAACTAAACTCTTAGTCTGGTCCCTGCGCCCACCCAGCGCACCTTCAGGCATGACCAGGCTGCAGCAGTCTGCAGGACAAGGGGTGTATACGGGGGAAGAGGAAGCGTTTCAGTGTAACCCCTACCAATGTACCATTGTTTCACTGACCTTTATTGAGGTATAATTGCTTTACAACAGTATATTAGTTTCTGCTGTACAGCAAAATGAATGAGTTATATGTATACATCTATATCCCCTCCTTTTTAGATTTCCTTCCCACCAACTTACCATTTTATTATTGATTTCATGGAAATGAATCTCACAGACTTTCTCCACAACGTCTTCATTCTCAAAAGTGACAAAGCCAAACCCTAGGGGAGAAAGGAGGGGAAAAAGACAGAGAGGAGAAGTTGAGTTCGGCTCCCTTTCTTTGATGTTCTGCGGTGGTGGCCAGGCCCCTGGGAGGAGGGCAGGGAATGAATCTCTGGGTGGGGCCTCCAGCTTGAGGAAACAATTTCTAATTTGTACAGCGCACCCTTCTAACAGTGAGGAAAAGTTAATGATTTCACCCCCACGCGGCAGGGGCACATGTGGTTTACATCTGCCCGGAAGCAAACAGGAAATTTACGTGTCTGTTATTTACAAGGGTCAGAGCCCGTGGCTCCCGGCAGGAGGCGGGCGGGCGGGGGACGACGGCAGCAGATGACCGCGGGGCCACACTCGCCCTTTCCTCAATGGAGTGGCCAGCCCTCGGGTCGGCCTCCAGACGGAGGCGGTTATTTGTCCTTTTCTTCCTGAATTACTTCCTCTAATACCTCATCAGGACATCCTGAGGCCTGGAAGAAACGATTAAAAGTCTCAGGCCTCTGTTCTGCGCAGGCATCCTTTTTCTACTGTGGCTTCAAAAGCGCTGTGGATTTGGTGCAGTTTAAGACTGTTTGATGCCTGCTGTCAGCCCGTCAGCTATCTGCTGTATTTACTCGGCTGGAGGCCGGCTTTGCTAGACAAGCTGCACTGAAGAATTTTGGCAGCCGACCACTGCTCAGCATCCTGAGCGCCTCTCGCCACCCTCCTGCCCTCGCTTTCTTCTCCTCCCGCCCCCAACAGGGTTCAGCATGCTGCCCCATCTGTGACCCCACTGGGTAAGCTGCGCTTTGACATACAGACCCACTCACGGGATGGCACCCTGCGGATGCAACGAAGCCACAGCGGATGCAAGCAGGAGCACAGACACCCTGATGGGGAGGCCGCAGACCTGGACCCCAGTCCTGACTCTGCATCAAACAGATGTGTCCTCCTGGGAAGGCCCTTCTCCCCCCTGAGCCTCAAGGTTCACACCTGCAACCTAAGGCGGTGAGACTGTATGCTGGGACCCTCTGGGGTCACAACCCAAATCCCTGCTAAGGGCTCAATGTTTAGCGGGAGTAAGTGTTAGCTGCTCAGTCGTGTCCAGCTCATTGCAACCCCATGGGCTATACAGCCTGCCAGGCTCCTGGGTCCATGGTGCCTTAGACGCTAAAGAATCTGCCTATAATGCAGGAGACCCAGGTTCAATCCTTGGGTTGGAAAGATGCCCTGAAGAAGGGAATGGCTACCCACTCCAGTACTCTTGCCTGGAGAACTTCTTGGACTCCATGTTTGTGTTCCCCCAAATTCATGTATTGAAATCCTCCCCCAGCGGGATCATGAGGGTGGAGGTCTCATGAATGGGATCAGTGCCCTTATGTAACACACGAGGCAGCCTGCTTCCTTGCCATCTCTGCCCTGGGAGGACACAGTAAGACATCCATTTGCAAACCGGAAGAGGGCCTTCACCAAAAACCTGACCATGCTGACGCCCAGATCGTGGGCTTGCAGCCTCCAATATTATGAGAAACACATTTCTGTTGTTTGTAAGCCTCCCAGTCTATGTGCGTGCTAAGTCGCTTCAGTTATGTCCAGCTCTGTGTGACCTTATGGACTGCAGCCTGCCAGACTCCTCTGTCCATGGGATTCTCCAGGCCAGAATACTGGAGTGGCTTGCCATTTCCTTCTCCAGGGGATCTTCCCAACCCAGGGATCGAACCGAGGTCTCCTGCATTGCAGACAGGTTCTTTACCATCTGAGCCATTAGGGAAGCCCAAATACTGGAGCGGGTTGCCATGCCCTCTTCCAGGGGAGCTTCCCAATAGCTCAACTGACCAAGACACTATCCTCTCCAAAGTTATGAGCCTGGCCTGTGCACACCAGCCAGGAACACGAAAATCAGAGCAGCTGCTTCAGTGTTATGGTAATCAGTGCTCCTTGTCAATGACTACACACACAGACACTCCCTTTTTAAGCTTCTGTGTCTATGTCTACACTGGGCCCCAGAAACCCCAGGTGGACAGAAAATCTCTCGGGACGCTCTTCTCCCTGACCTGCAACCATCTTTCAAGGAACAGTGGAGAACAGGCTGCTGCGGGCATTGCACACCTACATCCCAGTTCCCGTGAGACCCGGAAGATTCCTTGGGCAAGGAGTGGAAAAGGCCACTCCTTGCTCTCATTCTCCAGTAAAGCAGAGGGCAAGGACGACCACAGAATCGGCTATCACAATCTTTACGATGCTACGTAATTTACTGTGCTGTGCTCAGTTGCTCAGTCTTGCCCGACCCTGTGACCCCACGGACTGTAGCCCACCGGGCTCCTCTGTCCATGGGACTCTCCAAGCAAGAATACTGGAGTGGGTTGCCATGCCCTCCTCCAGGGGACCTTCCCTACCCAGGGATCGAACCCAGGTCTCTTGCACTGCAGGTGGATTCTTTACTGTCTGGGCCATCAGAGAAGCCCATGTAATTTATTACCAAACACCAAATACCAGGTCGGTGTTCCCAGCCTACGCGGCTCAGCCCAGGCCACTGCACACACGTAAGGCTGGAGGTGAGACCCATCGTGAGACCTGTCGTGAGGCGCACGTACAAGCCTTTGCCACACAGGGTCAGAGTTGGCAAGTCTCTCCCAGGGTCTCTGGATACATGTTATTTTGTTTAAAATGAGGCCCAACAGGAAACAATTTACCAGGTCCACAGACGCCTGGACACCAGGTCCCTGTAGAGAGCGCTGCAGCACTGACCTTCTCTCTGGCCCTCGGTCCCACAGTCACATACAGGGTTGGAGGAGACCACACCCAGAGGCAAGTCTCCGAGTGATTTCTCTTTGGGCTTTGTTGTGATGGCTGCCCAAGTCCCCCTTCAAGGGGGCCTGAAAAGATGGCTAGCACCACCGACTCAACGGACATGAAACTGAACAAANCAGGTCTCCTGCATTGCAGACAGGTTCTTTACCATCTGAGCCATTAGGGAAGCCCAAATACTGGAGCGGGTTGCCATGCCCTCTTCCAGGGGAGCTTCCCAATAGCTCAACTGACCAAGACACTATCCTCTCCAAAGTTATGAGCCTGGCCTGTGCACACCAGCCAGGAACACGAAAATCAGAGCAGCTGCTTCAGTGTTATGGTAATCAGTGCTCCTTGTCAATGACTACACACACAGACACTCCCTTTTTAAGCTTCTGTGTCTATGTCTACACTGGGCCCCAGAAACCCCAGGTGGACAGAAAATCTCTCGGGACGCTCTTCTCCCTGACCTGCAACCATCTTTCAAGGAACAGTGGAGAACAGGCTGCTGCGGGCATTGCACACCTACATCCCAGTTCCCGTGAGACCCGGAAGATTCCTTGGGGAAGGAATGGAAAAGGCCACTCCTTGCTCTCATTCTCCAGTAAAGCAGAGGGCAAGGACGACCACAGAATCGGCTATCACAATCTTTACGATGCTACGTAATTTACTGTGCTGTGCTCAGTTGCTCAGTCTTGCCCGACTCTGTGACCCCACGGACTGTAGCCCACCAGGCTCCTCTGTCCATGGGACTCTCCAAGCAAGAATACTGGAGTGGGTTGCCATGCCCTCCTCCAGGGGACCTTCCCTACCCAGGGATCGAACCCAGGTCTCTTGCACTGCAGGTGGATTCTTTACTGTCTGGGCCATCAGAGAAGCCCATGTAATTTATTACCAAACACCAAATACCAGGTCGGTGTTCCCAGCCTACGCGGCTCAGCCCAGGCCACTGCAGACACGTAAGGCTGGAGGTGAGACCCATCGTGAGACCTGTCGTGAGGCGCACGTACAAGCCTTTGCCACACAGGGTCAGAGTTGGCAAGTCTCTCCCAGGGTCTTTGGATACATGTTATTTTGTTTAAAATGAGGCCCAACAGGAAACAATTTACCAGGTCCACAGACGCCTGGACACCAGGTCCCTGTAGAGAGCGCTGCAGCACTGACCTTCTCTCTGGCCCTCGGTCCCACAGTCACATACAGGGTTGGAGNTTTCTCACAGTAGCCACTGGAGCTAAGACAGCAAGGTGGCGGGTTCTGGCCGCTCCCATGCAGACAGGCCCCATGAGATCGCTCCAGCCAGACCAGGCACGCACTTTGAATGGAAGGCAGGAGAGTGTGGACAAATGAGGCATGCCCATCTGTGCCACCGGAAAAGAAGGTGGGTCAGTGCCCGTCCAGGGCAACCCTCCAGGAGCTGGAGGAGACTGGTTTAATGTCACCTGGTACCCAGGTAAGTCGAGTCACCTAGACGTGCCGGGTTCAGTCCCCTGCCAAGGAAACTGCTTTTCCCCACTTCTGCCTGGTCCACCACACAGTAACTATCAGAACTCCTGGCCCAGCGCTACTCCAGACTCACTGTCGCCCGATTTCCCATTCCCTGCCACCACTCAGAGACAGGAAGAGGTACGGAGGAGGGAGCTGGGAGATAGGAATTAAAATGCAGACGGCTGCATGGGGAAGGGAGGGGGAAGACACCGAGCATCACTTCAGATCCTGGCTCCCCGCTGGTCCCTTCCCTAATCCCGAAGGACTCAGAATTCGAGTTTCACAAAACTGATTTTCCTGATCACGGGAGAGAGTCTGGATTTCAAGCCTATGTACCTTGGACGCAACACAATTCAGCAATGTCAAGACTCATTTGCAGTATTTTCAAGATCTGTATCATTTCAACAGCCATGTCTGTTTGGCCCAAACAGAAAACAAACTTGATTATGTCTAAAATATTTATTTATTCCACTCGGAGAAAGCAAAGAAGCAACGAAACACTTAATTATCAATAAATGTTATTCCTGAACGTATAATCATTTTTATCTTACAGATGCATCCTCATTTACAATGAATTAGCAACTCAGTGGTGAGCACCATGCCCTCCCCAACAAAATAAATTAACCTGAGGTGTGAAGGGCAGAAGAAGGAAGTCAAAAATTTGGGAGGGATGCGGCAGTGGATGGGAAAAATCCTTTTTTGGCATCAAAGCCTTTTCCATTTTTGAAATTAATTTTTTACTGGGCAAAATAAACGTAACATAAAATGTACCACTTTAGCCATTTTTAGGTGTACAGGATGGTGACGCTCGTTCACTCATGACGTCGCACAACCACCTCTCTCCAGAACCATCATCCCTAGAACTTCTCCCCCTCCCAGAGCAGAACTCTGTGCCCTGAAGCAATGTCTCTCCCTTCCTCCCTCCTACAGCCCCCAGTAACATTTATTCTCCATGAACTCGCCTACTCTAGGCACTTCATGTACTTGGAATCATACACTATTTGTTCTTCTGTGTCTGGTTTATTTCACTTAGCATACAGTTTTTGGGGCATCGCAGTCTTTTGAACAGTCTGCTGAATGTACGGATTGCACATGGGATGCAGGAGGCTGAGTACCCTTGTGCCGCCAGTTCTTTCATTAAAAATCTATGCATTTTTACAGTCCTCTGCTTAAACTGGTATTCTCAAAAAATAGGAAGCTATTTTTTTTTCTTTTTACCGTTTAGTATCTCATTTCTACATGGAAGACTAAACATGCTTACAGCTAAACGTGGTGTTTGCCAACTAAATTTAAAATGCAGCATTTTAGAAATTTACGTGTCAATGTTTCCACAGTATTGTTTGTTAATTTTAAAATAAAGTCCTGACCAGTGTGCATTTGTGATTATACGTGTACTTATTCTTACCTAAGCTGATGAGATCTTCTCCGAGTGGCGTTTCAAAAGGAGCATGTACAAAATTGGCCTGTAGACATCAAAGTCTGGGGGCGCCTTTGCTCTTCCTGTTTGTGCCAAAGTAGAATTGCTCTGTTTTCTTCCACAGTATTTATTGCTGCATTTCTCAGCATAAACCTATCCCATTGTATTTTTTATAAATAAATATTTTTTTGAACATAAGGAAAAAAAAAGGAATGGGAAGGACAATTTCCCGTACATTTTTTTCCAAAAGAGAGCCTTGCAGAGAATCAGAAATGGAGTCTCATGAAGGTCCATCAGACGCATAGCAGCCAGGTGAAAAACACACAATTATCCTTGCTCAAAAGCAAGGGCTGGGTAGTGAGCTGTGTGCCCCAGGAGAGTGCCTTCACCGCTCTCGCCTCATGGAGAGTCAGAAGAGCTGGCCCGGTGTGCATGGGGAGTCCTGCTCTGGTCCCTCCCGGGGCAAGGACTTGGATACATGGAGTCTGTGAGGGCTCTCATGCCAGCAGGCCCTTTGGGGAACCCCCGTGAACACCCCTGCTCAGGGCATAGTCTCTCGGTCCTAAGAAGATGCCATGGCAAAGCCAGAAAATATTTCAAAAATTACTTAATTTGGCTGTGCCAGGTCTTAATTGTGGCACGTGGGATCTTTGAACTTCATTGTGGAAGGTAGGATTTTTCGCTGGGGCATGAAAACTCCTAGTTGCAGCATATGGGATCCACTTCCCTGACCAGGGATTGAACCCAGGCCCCCTGCTTTGGATGTGTGGTGTCTTAGCCACTGGACCACCAGGGAAGTCCCCTCCCAAGGCATGTAAAGCCGTCAGCCACCATCCCTAGGGGATAGAAAGTTGGGTAAAGGAGAGTGTTACAGGGCCAAATTTTAGGGGAAAACAGGACAGTTCCCCAAAGAAACCCTCTCCCTCGCCATCAGCAAAACTGGGACAAAGAAGGTGGTAGGAAGGTGAATCTCAAACAAAAAGGGATTTAAAAATGGACATATATAGGGTAACAGTGAGCATTTAAAAATGCAATTCTACAGCATTCTCTTGAATGAAGCTATTATGGAAACTAACAAGTAGGCTCTATTTAAGAGATAAGCGTTTAACAGTCAAACCTTTTTTTCCCCTCTTTTATTCAAATGAACAACACTGACTATTCACCTGAATAACGCAAAGCTGTAAACACACACACACACACACACACACAAAAGATGAGAGCTCTGAAAACAAGATGCCTCACAATTAAAATGACCTGCTCCAGACGCAGCCACTGAGGAACAGCCAACAGCTAAGAATTCTTTTTTAGGTCAGGAGGGAAAGACAGGGACGGCCTCCTCCTAGCCTCAAAAATAATTTTTCTTTTCTTATCATATAGGTCAATGAACCCAAACAGGCAATCACGCAGTGTTCAATGCATCTCCAGTGAAAATCAATGCAAGTTAGGAATTAACACACTTGGTTAATGGGGAAAAAAACGAGAGAGAAAAAAACCCCAGACTGTCAAATTTATTCTGGGTATCCCACAAGGAATTTAAGGTACACGTACACACGTGTATTTATAACCCACGCAACCTCCCTTTCTGGCTAATAACCCAGTGCTGGTGGGAAGCAGCAGCAGCCGTAGGCTGCTTCCAGGATAAATATGAATCCCTTGGGTCTGGGCGTGGGGAGCACTTTCTGGTTTCAAAAGACTTCTCCTGTTATCACCCTCCCTGGTCCCCAAGGCAACCCTGCGAGGGGCAGGGCAGCCTCCTCCATCGTCATTTTGCTCAACTGCTCGGCACAGTCACACGCCTCCTCCATGCGGGCACGTGGCCCCGAAGCCAGAGTAGGAGTTGACCAGGAGTCATGCCTGGCTCCTTTCATGACTCCTCCTACTGGTCTGGAGGGCCCATGGTCCCGAGAAGGGGAGGCCTGGGGCACGAGCCCTGGTGGTCTGCGGGCTTCAGCAAGGCAGCCGTGTGTCCACTGATGACACCTCACCTCGGGCTGCCCACCCTGCCCCCAACTCAGACCATTTCTGGGCCATATCTATGGGCTTCAGCAGGTTTGGCAAATGGGTCTCATCTCCTTGGAAAAGTTTTCCTGGAACTTTGGCTAGGGTGTGAAGGCCCCTTACCTGGTGGGACCTGGTGGCTTCACATGCCCTTGAGTTTGTCGAAACAAATGTAACTCAGAAGACTCATCTATTCAAAGAAAAAAACATGCTGCCTTTCCAAAGGAAAGGACACGTTTCCGATGACTGCTTGCCACTTGGGGATACTTGCTACCTGTTACCGGACATCAGTGAAGTCCAGTCTGAGCTGCCATTACTTTCCTGAGCACTTTCAGACGTAGGTACTGGGCAGGAGGGGCCACCGTCCCGGGTGTGATGTTCTAGGGGTGTGCCTGCTAGATTGTTTCAGTCGAGTCAGACTCTGCGACCCCATGGGCTGAGGCCTGCCAGACTCCGCTGTCCATGGGATTCTCCAGGCAAGAACGCTGGGGTGGGTTGCCGTGCCCTCCTCCAGGGGATCTTCCCCATCTGGGGATGGAACCTGCGTCTCTTATGTCTCCTGGAAGCCCGTATGCCCTCACACTCAAATACTTCTGTGGATTTCAGGCAGATAAGCAGGTCGCTTCTCACCAAACCAGGGATGGGAATTCCTCTGATCATATCTACTGTCTGGTATCCTAAATGTGGTTTTTTATTACCATTCCACATTCTAATAATAATTATAAAAAGAGAAAGCTTACTATGTTTACTGAGCAGCTTTAATTCAGTCTTCACCAACCACACACCCCCCTCCCCCCGCCACCCTGGTGGATTAGGGATGGCTGTCCCCACTTCACAGACTCGAGCACTGACGCTCAGACAGCATGGGTGGGAAAGCCGATGTTCATTCCACCCCAGCCTCCTTCCTTCACATGAAGGTGGATTACCCCAAACCCAGTATCTGCTGGGTTCTCGACACGTCCTACCTGGGTCTGGAGCCCCACCCTTGTTTCTCAGCAAGGCCCTCTACAAACCGGCCAACAGTCCCTCAGCCTCACGACCCAGCAGGAAAGTGCAGGAGAGAGCGGTGCCGTCCCAGCCAGCTGAGCTTCCACTCTCTGGTGTAGATGCGCCTTTACATACAGATAGTGCAGGGGACAGCGAGAGTTTTAAGAGCAACACCCCGAAGATCAATTTTATCAAGAAAACTAGAGCATCACCTAAGCTAGTCTGGTCAAGGATGGGTACACGGTAGGGACTCCTCTGAATGTTTCCAGACCCCAACCACAGAGCTGCTGAAAACAGGACTGTATCATCAAAGACAATGCTAGCAGACACCTCTTGCAGCAAACTGGCTCTCTAATTTAGAGTCAGCCGCCTTGGAGGGATGAACAGAGAAGCGCTCATGTCCTGGGCCTTGTTAAGAACCAGGAACAGGGGGCAGGCACGCTGAGTCGCAATGGACGCAGAACTCGGCCTCAGGGCTGGTCAGAGCAAAGGTGTGAGGGCCAGGAGGTCATCAGAGGCAGAAGCCTGCAACCACCCTCCTCTGTGGCCGGCAAACGGGCCCGTGATGGGTCGGACAGTCGGCAGACGTCCCTTCTCTCCGGCCTGCCCAGGAGCCGACAGGCTGCCTCTCTGGGCCAGGGGGCGGGGGACCCTCTCTGACCTGGCCTTTCCTCCCCGCTGCGCCCCTTTCGGGCTGGCACTACAGTCCGTTCGCAGGGGCGTCACTCATGCACCTGCTGCCTCGTTTACACCAGTAGTTTGGCAGCTGGTTGCTGTAAACGATAATAAAATGCCTTTCCAAAAAATGAAGGAATGTGACCAGACACGCCAGACATCATGATATTAAAGCCGTGTCAATTAATTTCTCCCCCTGCTTGATAAACGAGCCCCATTCCATCTCTTAATAATGAGGAGAGAAACAAGAAAAGTTGACACTCAGTTTAATTTATTTTCTCAACTTGCCTGGTCATATTTCTTGCTGCTGTGCAGAGCTGGCTGGGGCTGTGGGGAATTACAAGTGGCTGGTGCACACGCTGAGCCGGGATCGGTGCAAATCGACACGCGTCTCTGTATCCCTGCACAGGCTGCATCGGGAGGGGAAGGGGCTCGGGGAGCCAGCTCGCACACCTGCGCCTCAGGCTGGGGGGGTGGGGGCGGAGCAGGGAGCTATCTCAGGTGTGTGTCGGGGGGACAGTGTGACAGAAAGGACACTCTCCCTCCAAACTTGTGCCGAGGAGCTGCTGGAGACCAGACGCCCTAAATTACTATCAAGCCACATGGGTGCCACTTGCCGAGGGGAGCCAATTTCTCAACTGGAAAGGTGCTTTTCTTTCTCATTCTGCCTGAGGATGCTCTAGCCAATTCTTGACCTTGAAATGTGAGCACCAACCTTCTAAAGGTCGGATGCTGACCGTGAACCAGCCAGTATTTCATTAAGGCTTTGGTACAAGTAGGCTTTTCACCCAGCCACCGGTAAGCTCAGGACCATCTAAGGAGGTCCCGAGACCATCCACCGAGCTGGGGATGAAAGTGAAGGGCACTCAGTGTGGCCCTCGTGGTCTCCCGCTGGGTGAGGGGCTTGTTAGAAATGCAGACCCCCCAGGCTCTGTCTGCCTCCAAATGGGGGTCCTGTGGGTGTGGCCCAGGAATCTGCATCTCAACTGGCTCTCTGGGGATTCTGATGCTCCCCCAAGTCTGACTCTGCTTTATGCTTCCCCGTTCAGCATGAGCCAAGTGGAGACCGTTTGGTAGAAAAGAACTTTGTAAGAGAAAAGAAAATCTGCAGGCTCTCCTCTCACATGCAGAGAGAGACTGATGTCAGTTTTAGAAAGGCTCTGGTGTCTCTTTTGTGGACAGCCAGACCTCGAAGCCCCAGGGCAGCCCCCGTCCAAGGCAGGGAGGGGGCAGATCCCGACAAAAACAAAGCTTCTCTCCCCCAGGCTCAGGAAAGGAGTGGAGGCCGCTTCACACTAAAGTGTAAATCTTGTTTCCATTCCCAGGGGTCTTTCTTGGTGGTTTGCTCAAATCAAATCCTTATGGGAAGGCAATTAAGCTCTACTTTAGAATTCCAAACAAGCATTCAGGCAATGGGAGATATATATATTTTTTACTGATCAGGGGCACCTCCCTGAATCTGTGAAGTTATATGAGTTTATAGATAGCTTTACAATGAGGGTGAAGGTGTGCCTGGAAAAAAATCATCCAGGAAGGGAGGGAGGGAGGGAAGTTGAAAAGAAAGGGAGAAGGGAAGGAAAAAGGGAAGGAGGGAGGGAGGGAGATTCAGAGGCAGGTGGGGCAGAAGGAGAGAGAGAGACCGCTAACCACCCCCAAACCATTTTTCTAAGAGAGAAATCTGCCATGAATACTGATGGCGTGATTTTAAAGTGCCTGCAGCGAAAGGGCGTCTCATCCCAGACTCCTGTTAAGCGAGGGGGAAAAAGCACCTGTGATCCGGGCAGACAACCCCAACCTCATCTCATTCCGAGTGCGCTCCACGGCAGTGATTCTGTGAATGACACTTGTCAGGGCAGCAGATTAGCTCACAAACCTATTTTTTTTGTGTGGTGTTCCATCTTGGTCGGGAAAATAGCCAGTTCTTGGCGCGAGAGACACATATTACTGCTGTTAAGTGCCAATATAAACTCTGGGACGCAGCGGTGAATTCACCAAATTAAACCGCTAGACAGCAGGCTGGGATCAGGACCCTGGTAGAAGGTGCTGGGGTGGCAGCGTGCGCCCATGCGGGGTGGCGGGGCTGAGGTCACACGCACAGCTGGGGCAGCGCAAGCGGATGCCTGGGGGCTGGGGGTGCGGTGCTCCGGAAACCACAGCGCCTGGGGGGCTTGGGCGAGCTCCACAGCCGCAGCTCGTCCTTCAAGGCTTCTAAACCTGGGGCTTTCTGAGCTCAGGGGAGATGGAGTTCCCCCCACCGAGGCGGGCATCTGGGTGGGAACCCTTAGGTTCTCCGCCTGCAGAGCGGGTTTCAATTCTGTCAGCCTGACTCCCACCCTCAGCCCCACCCACAGGCTTCTCAGTCTCTGGAGCCAGGAAGATCTGGGCGCGAATCCTGACTCCAGCAATATTTGGCTGTGGCACTCTGACCCTCATATCCTCCTCCGTGACAGAGAAATTTGAAAAAAAAAAAAAAAAAAAAAGGACCTCGCCAGCCTGGAGCCTTGCTTGAAAACACCTGTGAGGGGTCAGCTACCGTCTTCCACAAGCAACAGACTTTTTACGGCTTCTCCCCAACCCCAACCTCTATCTTCAAACGCTCACATTTGCCCTTTGCCGCGAACCTCATGTATTGAAACTCACTTGATATGTGTCAAAGAGATGTTCACAGGGCTTTGCCCTCGTGGGGGGAACCGGACTCGAGATGGAGAAGTAAACGAGTCACCTGGTCAAATTCCTGCGCAAACTCTTTACCTAAAAAGACCCCATGTCACCTTAGGCTTACAGAAAGGGACTGACCTCGGAATGGGAGGACCTGAGCAGGCTGAGCACCGCTGCTGTGCCGAGCGGGCGCCCGGCACCGAGGCGGGACAGGAAGGCGATGGAAACAAACCAGGGAGGGGTCGCGGACGGGCACCACAAGACCTGTGCTGCAAGGATGGGGCAGAGGCAGCCCGGACCCCCTTCACCCGGGATGC
Organism: Raphicerus campestris; assembly: GCA_006410735.1. Classification (NCBI taxonomy): domain Eukaryota; kingdom Metazoa; phylum Chordata; class Mammalia; order Artiodactyla; family Bovidae; genus Raphicerus; species Raphicerus campestris. The sequence continues at coordinate 204,680 of SJYW01034489.1, read as the reverse complement.
AGAGAGGACCCCAGGAGAAGCCCCGCCACCGCTCCCCCCAGCAAGTTCCAAGGAACGGCTCCTGGCCCCAGAGAAAGTTCCAGAGCGCCATGCCATCAGAAAACCACTACTTGGAAGCAGGTTCTCAGCGCCGCCACAAATTACAGGACTTTTACGATGAGGCATGGTTTCAGAACAGCCCCAACTGACGGAGCCCTGGCTGGATGCCCGCCAGGCCGCCGCCAGCTCCGGGCCCCATGCAGAGGGGCCGTCTCAGTCTGTGTCGCCAGGACTCCCTAGGCCTACGGAAAGCCTGCCTGGAGTGGCAGTGGGCGGCTGCCCGCTGAGGTGCCCCTGCACGGGATGCCCACCTCACTCACTGTGGGCCGGGGGGCTGGCCGCTTTTCCTTTCCTGGCTGTGAAGGAACTTTGCTTAA
>SJYW01034489.1:170009-199569 GCA_006410735.1 Raphicerus campestris | reverse complement strand
CCAAAATAAATCAATAAACAGTAGCTATTATTACTACATGCAAAAAAAGAAACACTGGGAAAAGGAAAAAAGCCTAATGCCTAATTTTTATTTTTTGTCTAAAAATAATTTTGAAAGTAAAAGTCGCTCAATCAAGTCCGAGTCTTTGCAACCCCAAGGACTGTAGCCAGCTAGGTTCCTCTGTCCATGGAATTCTCCAGGCAAGACTACTGGAGTGGGTAGCCATTCCCTTCTTCAGGGGATCTTCGCAACCCAGGTATCAAACCTAGGTGTCCCTCATTGCAGGCAGATTCTTTACTGTCTGAGCCATCAGGGAAGCCCCCCAAATAATTTTAACTTCACTAATATTTAACATATGGAGTGAATGGGCCTCACTTCAGTTCAGTCGCTCAGTTGTGTCTGACTCTTTGCGATCCCATGAATCGCAGCACGCCAGGCCTCCCTGTTCATCACCAGTTCCAGGAGTTCACTCAGACTCACATCCATCGAGTCAGTGATGCCATCCAGCGATCTCATCCTCTGTCGTCCCCTTCTCCTCCTGCTCCCAATCCCTCCCAGCATCAGAGTCTTTTCCAATGAGTCAGCTCTTCGCATGAAGTGGCCAAAGTACTAGAGTTTCAGCTTTAGCATCATTCCTTCCAAAGAACACCGAGGGCTGATCTCCTTCAGAATGAACTAGTGCCCCCATATATCCAGCCATCAGAGAGACACTGTCTTGGATGGTATTTTACAAACCCCGGGAGGGAAAAAGGAAGCGCTCCAATGGGGATGAGGTCAGGGTGGCACCTTACTGGCACACCTGCTGCCAGCACAGCTGGTCCCCAGTGCTGTTCAGGCGTGACCAGGATGTACAGATGATGTGATCTGGCTTGAAGTAAAGGAACCCTTGCCAAATGGGCAAAGAAAGCCTGGGCTGGAGATAATGCTAACGGTATAAGCCCATACCATTACCAGAGAACTGCAAGCTGACCCTTCTCTGCCATGAAGCTAGATGCCTCACCAGCCACTTCACAACCATCTGATCAGATGGAACAGTAGCAGCTGAGNATCCCGAGGATCAATCTTTCTCTTGATAGCTTCACACAGGGCCACTTTCATAGACAGGGAACCAGCACTACCCGACTTCCGGAGGCAAGACTCCCTCGAGATCTAACACCTTGTTTCTCCTGAGTCTGGTCTCCTCTGGCTCCTCCCAAGTTTCTCCGATCACCCTGTTTCCAGGTGCCCCCGGCCTCCTCAGAGAGCAGTCGCCTGGGCAGTGTCCATCCTAGCGTGGGGTGCCTGGAACAGAACACGACACCCCACACAAGGGATACCGTAGGGTCTGAGAGACCACACTGGACATCTCTTGATGCTTTCTTAGCAACGCCATCGTCCCACTGCTTCAGAGAAAGCCTACGGCCAACTAAAACGACTGTAAACCACTGTCCAAATCTCTCCCTGCCCAAGCTCCACTTGATTTCCTTTCTTTACACTGTAACTTTTGACTGTCATCGTCTAATTGTAAGAGTAATACATGTTTTTGAGTCTTAGAAACTGCAGAAAATGCTCATCCCTACCACAAACATTAACTGGACACCACCCACTGTGAGGAAGAGGTGTGGACCAGCCTTGAGGATACGGTGAGAACAAGACCCAGTTCACGCCTTCAGAGGTGGGAGGGACGCACGCCCCCTCGCCCCCATCCCCTCCATGAGTGCCCCACACAGCAGGTGCTCAACAAATAACTGTTACAGGAACGGATGGCCCTGGAGGAGATCAGCCCGTATCTCTCTGTACATACAGTTTCCCCCCCAAAGGTCAAATCAAGACCAGAGACATTCAGGAGCAGACCAAGTTTTAAGTAAAGAAGACAGTGCACCGGGGCCTCCTTTTCCAATTTCTACCCACAGCCTGATCCCTGAGCACACAGTTTGCTCAGCCGCAAGTCTGAGGTGTAGAGTAAGAAATCAGAAGAGAGAGGAGGGAGGAAGTCAGTTCCAGAACCCCTGGGCCTGGCCATCTCGCTTCTCTGGGAAAGCCCAGTTGCAAACACTTGGGTAAAAGTGCCCATTTCTCCAGGCAGGCGCATTGGGAAGGGCTGAACAGTGATGGAAAGCTGGGGCTGGGGCATGCTCTCTGCTCCCGCTGACCCACCACACCGGCCAAGTTAAGCCTGCTTCTGCCGCTTCCAGCGGCAAGACAAGACGTTTCAGCATCTCGGGCTAAGTGGTGCCGCAGAAACCACAAACCCGACAAAGCCCTGGATCCGTCTCCGGTTCACTGTCTCCCATGAATGGGCTGACTGGGGAGGGGGAGGCGGGGTGGGCACCAGCCACCAGGCAGCCAGAACAGCAACCTACTCCCGCTGGGACACTTTTCTACAACGGAGGGCAGCTCTTCAGTCTCTTTGAAGGCTGGGAGAGCTGTCTGCCCTACTTATCGGAGACTGTGAACCAGAAGCTGCGAGGTACTCGGTGGAAGACAGAAGGCCGGAGCTGAGACAGAACCCACACTCAGACAGATAGCCGCGCCCAACCCACCGTCAGCTGGCGCAGCTGCACCGGGAACAGTGTGCCCTGCCCGACAGCCCTGCAGCCAGCCTTTCCTTCCAAGGTGGCAACCTCCCAGGACGGGAGGGCGAGGAGCACTGGGAAGAGGACCTGGAACGTTCTCCATGTGGGGTCAGGAGACTGGCCCATGGGCTGGGCCCCCAGGCTGGAGCCCAGAGCCACCTCTTCCCCATAGCCCACCCCTCTGAAGGGCGGTCCTACTCAGCAACCTGTACTGCAGTTCATGGGAGCCTTGCCTTCTGGGTCTTCATTCCTGGCTCTCTGCCAGCCGGAACGAATAATGGATTCGCTTATTTTATTTATTGGCTTGTAAAGGAACATAACCAAATCGTGATGGGGAAAGAAGCTGGCAGTGGCAGAGGCCAGCAAAGGCTGGGGAGACGCCAAGAGTTAAGCAACGCTTGGCCATTCGCTCTCCCTGAAGACCAGCAGCACTGCGGGGCCAGGATGGATGATACAAGCACTGGGGCTGGGGAAGCCCAGAGGTGCAGCGGCTGGAGGTTTACTTCCCAAGCCGGGGCCAAACAAGCCCCGCCCACCAAGGCAGGGGCAGAGCTATCCGCTGACCTGCTCTGCTCTAGGATGAGCCACGCTCCTTTCCCAACCTGGCTGTTCCTTTTTACTGGGTCATTGTCATTCTCATCACTATCATTTATTTAGCACCTAAGTCTTAACCCTTTCAGATTATCTCCAATCTTTCCATCTGCCCTCAAGGCAGGTAATATCATCCCAACTCGACAAATGCAGACTCTGAGATTCGGCCCAGTGAGCTCAATTGCCGTGGCCTCGGCATCCGCGAGTAGCTGAGCTGAGAGGCAAGTCCAGGTCCCTCTGTCCCCAAAGCCTAGACTTTCCTCTCCATCAGCCCCTGGAAGCTCAACCGGGCTAATGTAAGATTCAGTGCTAACACAGCCCTGGATAAGCCTCCAGACAAGGGAGGCCACATGACTGATGGGTTATCCTTGCTGCCAAGTGTGGGGGTCTGGGATATTCAGAGAGTCTGCAGTGAGGAGGGGGTTGATGTCTAGCTCCATCCTCACGAGCGTCATCCTCTTGAGTGACTCACGTGACCTCTACAGTCCCAGCTTCCTCACTGAGGCCTGAGATTTCAGTCTGCGTTTCTCATTACCAGATTCCCTGTACCTAGAACCTGCAGTCCAAAAAAAAAAAACCAACACACCTTGTCAAGTGAATGAATGAACAGTGGAAATCCCAGTGATATCTTCCCTATCCATCTTATTAATGAGAGAACAGAGCACTTTGCACAGAGCAAGTCACATTTCAAGTGGACCAACAAGCAGAAGTTCCTGGTTAGCATCACTTTTAAATTATCTATTTAGTTGGTTTCTTAGTTTTGGCTGTGGTGGGTGTGCACTGTGGTGCAGGCTTTTCTCTAGCTGTGGCGAGCAGGGGCTCCTCTCCGGTTGCAGTATGCGGGCTTCTCATTGCAACGGCTTCTCTTCCGAAGCACAGGTCTAAGGCACGTGGGCTCAGGAGCTGCGGCTCCCGGGTTCTAGGGCACAGGCTCAACAGCTGCGGTGCGTGGGCGTAGCTGCTCCGTGGCATGTGGGATCTTACCAGACCAGGGATCGAACCCATGTCTCCTGCCTCGGCAGCCGGATTCTTTCCCACTGAACCACCAAGGAAGCCCTCCTGATTATTATGCATTTTATTATTATAACACTATCACTGCTTCACAAGGGTATTATAAGGATCAATGCACTTGAGGACTATAACATAAGCCAGGAGTTTCTATAGTAACTAGTAACCAGTGCTAAACAACAAGGGCAGACACTCATAAGTGGTCACAGCTACCGCGGGAGAGACCAGCAAGAGGTGTCGCAGGAGGCTGCCCCAGTCTTTCCAACAGCCCCGTGCTTCCAGGGGCTTGCAGGGGGAGCGCTGCCCAAGCTCTGTCCCAGGTCCCTGCCCATCTGGGCTCCTCAGGTGGAGCTGTGGGCACGTCCACCCTTGCCCAAATAGTGGGAACGCCTCCTGCTACCATCCCACAGGTCACTGAACGCCCATGAGCTACAGCCACCTCAGCCAGGTCTCTGCTCAGCACAGTTAAAAATAGAGTTTACAACAGAAACTTAAATCCAGGCTCCTCTGCATCAGGGCAGCAGGTGCTACCCAAATGTGGCACCCGGCTGACATGCAGAGGGTGGCAGCCTCCGCGGCAGAAACGCCAGCTCTGGGCAAGGAGGGCTCTTCGTATAGAAGGGACTGCGTTCCCTCCCGAGTGCCAGCCTCCGCTGGTTCAGTCAGTATTGGCTCAGCATCCGCTCATGTGCAGGGGAGTCGGGGCTGAATCAGCCGCGCCTCCAGGTGACAAAATGGACAAGAGAAGCAAGCAGATAAGAATTCCAACCCAGGACAGATTTCCTTAAGGAAAAGGGTAAGCAGATCGGTCTTAGGCAGCTCCTCAGAAGCTAGACTTCTAAGACTGTGCCCTTCCAACCCTCCAAACTACTAGTAGCCAGCCCCGGTCGCGGGAGCTCTGCAAGCTCCTCTAATCCTGGAGGCTTGCATGACAAGTCCTCACTCTTTCCAGGTCGCTAGTGCCAAATATCATCGTGCTAAGGGAACCCAAAGTTTCCGGAACAGGGTGAAGCTCAAAATAATTCCCACAGTTTAAGACTCACTGGGACCTAAATAGCTTTGCTGATTAAACCCCTGAATCCTTATCTCAACCAGTGACATTCCTCCTCGGTGAGGCCAAATCCTTTACTGCTTCCCAGCAAGCTTGGGCCCGAGGGTCCGATTCTGCCGCACACACGCCACACCTGGACAGGCTCTGAGCCCCTGCCTGACTCCTCGGAACTGCCGGTTGGTTTCCATCTCCCCCGCCACACCCCCTGAAGCAGAGAGGAACCACAGTCGCCCTGGCCACGCAGCGCCCCTATCTGGGGGCCCAGCACACGCAGGGGCTGGGGCAGGGGGGCCTGGGGCCCTCTCGAGGTCGGGGGCGGAACGGGGCCAGAGGCACGCGGCCAGCTATAGCAGGCACCGACATTCCCAGCTGGTGGGAGCTGCTCGCCTGCCCAGTGGGAAGCGGAAAGAACTGCCGAGTGTCTGGGTCTGCTCTTGATGTGTCATTATTATAATTACAGTTATTATGTCACCACTGTCTTTTTCAAAACCATTCCTATAGGTGATTTCACTCTAGCCTCACAATCATCCAATGAGGCCTCCTGAAAAGGGATCATTATCCTCATCTGAACCTGCGAGGAGACCAAGGCATGGACCGGGTGACCCTTGACCCCGGCCACACCACGAATCAAGTGACAAGGACCCGAGGTGTCCCTGGTCTCGCCTCTGGCCAGACAGCCAGCATCTGGGGATGTCTGAGATAAAAGCAAGGACAATGACTGCTAGGTTGGTCAGAAGCAGGCCTCCCGGACAGACAGATGGACGAGCCTGCAGGCCACGCATCTCCTCCCCGCCAGCGTGCGGTCAGGCCACGCAGCCTGTGTTGTGAGGAGAAGAGCTAACAAGTGGCGCAAGTGCGCGGCGGGCTGATTCTCCGAGGCTGGGGCGGCCGGCCTGCGCCGTCAGTGGCAGGCAGTGGAAGGTTCGGGGCGTGCTGGCCGCCGGTTCCTGGGAGCTAACTGATCAAAGGATGTCAAGACTGGCCCAAAGTGCGATTCCAAATCACAGTCGCCACAGCACCAGAAACGAAAATGCTGCTCACCCTCCTGTGCTTCTGTTCAGAAGCTCCGAGCTTGACCCGAGGCAGCAGCGCGGAATCCGTCAGGGCCGACCACAGGCTCCTGTGGGGGCCTCACCACCCAGAGAGCAGACAGCCCTGGCCACGGCCAGCAGAGCGTGAGCACCACCCGCCCGCGGTGTGAGCATCCCCCAACCTGGAGTGAGGAGTCTGCGGCTGCTGCCCTGCCTGCCTGCCTGCCTGCCCTCCTCCCAGACGTCCAGGGGAGGACAGCCAAGCCCCGCCGGCTTGCAGACTGGGCTGTCCGACCCCCGCCTGTGTAAAGTGTGTGCCCAGCTGCCCAGCTCTGGGGACGTGGACATGCACACACCCACAGGAGCGAAGGCACTGGGGGAATGAGGCTGGCTTCCCTGCTTTGTCTCAAATCTGTGGTTCGTTTTCCTGACAAATATTCTGAACAGGCATCACGGCCTCATCGCTGGGGGCACCAAAATACATCAACAGAATCTCCAGGAAGGCAAGCAGACAGACAGGGCCTGACACGGGTCTCCAGTACCGTCCACTCACACCAGTGGGCAGAGGCCCAAGCTGACTCACGTGCATGCACGTGCTCACGCTCAGGCGTGTCCAACTCTTCGCGACCCCACGAACTAGTCCTCCAGGCTCCTCTGTCCGTCGGATTTTCCAGCAAGAACACTGGTGTGCGTTGCCATTTCCTATTCCGGGGGTCTTCCTGACCCAGGGATAGAAACTGTGTCTCCTGCATTGCAGGCAAATTCTTTTACCACTGTGCCGCCTGGAAGCCCAGATAATTCTACTCATGGTTGCCTGCAAAACCTGGACAACTCAGAAATGACTAAGGCACAGACTTAGAACCCACCCACAAGCCCTCCACCACAGCAAACTGCTGGCAACAATTGCGAGAACTTCTCTCCTTCCAGGAAGGCAGCTCTACTGCGATAACTCTCAGCCCAGACGGAACGCCCTGGGGGAGCTTTAAAAAGACTCCGTGTGCAGACCTCACCCTCAAAAACTCCAACTGACTTGGTCTGAGGTGGGGTCTGGGAATTGGTTTTCTCCAAGAACTCCCAGCTGATTCTAATTCTAATGTGATTCATAGTGTATACACATTTTATAGCTTTTTTTTCCATGCAGTATTATGTCATCAGCAATTCCACATGCCATTTAAAAACTCCCTGTAAACATCACTTTAATGGATATATAATACTCCATCATATGAACGGCCCATAATTTCCCTTTCATTTGCTTTTGTAAAGTGTTCTCCTGAGTGGGTGTTGGCAGGTGGCTGGGGTCCAGATGGCAGACCTGCCCCCAACCCTCAAGGCAGACCCATTTCATGCCCCCTCCCCAGCAGGGCTCCCCAGAGACAGCCTGGCAGATGGCATGTCCACTCAGGGACCCAGGGACTGGTCACCTGCACTGCCATCCTGGGATCTTGGGCCACACCACAGAATTCCTCCTCAATCGGATAGTTTGCTTGTCTCTACCAGGAGGATCATCTCAACTCCATGGGGAAGGTACATCCCGGATGTCCCTGGACGAAGGTCTGCATAGCATAGCTGTGTGTTCATGAATTCCTTGCGAGGTCCTCATGGAATTTCCACAAGGCTCAGTGGTTTGGGATGGTTGCCACCTTAAAAGATACCTTGAATCTTTTCATTTTGGACATGACACTCGGTCAGGAGTTGGTTCTTCATCTTCTACACCCGTTTCCTCTCACTTCCTCTTCTAAGTATCTTAGAAAGCCTGCATCTCTCCAGCAATGGGTGTCTTACTGGACCAGGCAGGCAAAAAGCCTTGTTTTGGAGCCTCTGGCTGAGTCCTAGAAGTTCCAACTGTGAGTTGGAGCAAGTCCTGGACAAGGAGGGGTCAGTTCACAGGATTCTTACGGCTCCTTCCACAGCCAGAGCGTCCAGCTCTTAGAGGGACTACTACTGAGACAGTGGACCCCCAGCCTCCAGACTGGGGCCGAGATGTCTTTTCACCATCCTCCCTCCAGATGTTCTAGGAAGGAGTGAACTCCTGGCAAGCGCACTGGGGCCCATTTCCAATTCTAAGCTACTCGCTCCCCAGCAGGGAACTCTCGGGCAAGGCCCCTCCACTTCCCACTCCAGAACATCTGGCGAGTAGATGATGAGAAGCACATGTGAGCAGTTACTGCACGCTCCCAGCAAAACCTAAGCTCAGTCCCAGGAGCCCCATCTTCCCTCTTTCTAATCCACCATCCCGCCCCCTTCACCTCCCATCCTCGCTTTGCTGAGCCGTACTGTAAAACAGATGTTGCACCTGACCCAAGATCGCCCAGGCACGTGGCCAAAATTTTTCTTTAAAAGAGGCTGCAACTTGAAACAGTCTTCTCAAATCCCAGCATGGTAAATACCGCCCTCCACCCTTCCTCCCCCTCCTCTGGTGGCCCAGGTGTGTGCAGTCCCAGCTCCCAGCCGCTTCTTTCACCAATAAACACCATCGCAGCTCTCCAGCCCTCCGGAGGCCAGCCTGGACGCAAAGCCTGTCATTCCCACTCAGCAGGCATTACAATAACCAGGCCACGGGTACTCCCCTTTGGTTGAGAATTGACGTCAAGTTTAATACCAAGGAATGTGCTGAAAAGGACCCTCCAGGAGTTTAATATCACTCATTTCCAGCAAAGCAGATTCAGTTCGAGGGCCTTTCACAGGAGCAAGAATCCACAGGGAAGAAGGGAGATTACAGGCTGCAGCTAGGTGTTAACTGTTAGGAGTGGAACCATTAAAAGTTGCTAAGAAAGTTCTAGAATCAGAATGATTTAATCACCTCCTGCTGTGAGGCCCTTGGGAGGCTACCACTTTCATATTTCAAATTTGCTACTTGTTATGGATAGGGGGAATGTGAGGGGCGGGACAGGCCCTCCTGAATTTACCCACTGGATTATGCCACGGCCAGCATTCCCCTGGAGTTTCTCTTTACTCTAACCTCGGGACTCTTGTCTTGTATCCTGTACCCACGTTACAGATTGTCCTGAATCATACCCCAAAGTCCAAAGGAGTTCAGCTCAGTTTAGTCGCTCAGTCGCGCCCGACTCTCTGTGACCCCATGGACTGCAGCACGCCAGGCCTCCCTGTCCATCACCCACTCCTGGAGTTCACTCAAATTCATGTCCATCGAGTTGGTGATGCCATCCAACCATCTCATCCTCTGTCATCCCCTTTTCTTCCCCGCCTTCAATCTTTCCCAGCATCAGGGTCTTTTCCAGTGAGTCAGTTCTTCCCATTAGGTGTCCAAAGTATTGGAGCTTCAGCTATAGCATCAGTCCTTCCAATGAATATTCAGGACAGATTTCCTTTAGGATTGACTGGTTTGATTTCCTTGCAGTCCAAGAGACTCTCAAGAGTCTTCTCCAGCATCGCAGTTTGAAAACATCAATTCTTTGGCACTCAGCTTTCTTTACAGTCCAACTCTCACATTCGTACATGACTACTGGAAAAACCATAGCTTTGATTATACGGTCCTTTGTCGTCAAAGTGACGTCTCTGCTTTTTAACACGCTGCCTAGGTTTGTCATAGCTCTTCTTCCAAGAAATAAGCTGCCAGCAGAGGAAACAGGATGGCCAAGCGGAAGAGGAACAAATTCATCCCACACATTGCTGGGCACAGGTAAGTGGATTATCTCAGAGGCGCTGAACTCATTGATGAAGACGCCGCCTGACTGTCCAGTGCCCTGGGGAAGCCTCCAGAGGAGCTCTGCCATTCTGTCATCTCCAGGGCACAGCCCTATCGCACAAGGCACGCGTGCCCCGCTCGACAGAGGGGACTGGCGGTTGCTGGTTAACTGCCGGTTAAGGCAGCTGCACTTTACAGTAGCCCAGCATGGACAATATTATGAATGACACCAGCAAGCTGCCAGCCTGGGGACTCATTACAGTCAAGGTACAACACGGCAGCCTGCCAAGCCCCCAGCTTTCACACTCGCTATGCCAGAACATCCACACACAATTTAATTGCATTATAATTTCAAAAGTGCTTTTCAAACTGGAAAAAGGCATTCACTGATTAACCAGCGAAGAGCAAAATTGTTTATGAAATTGAATACAAAAAGCTACAGAAATGTAATTGGGTCGTTCTAGCACCTAATTTTCAAGCCATTTTCCCCACTTATTTAATCACGAGATACAAAAGGAGCGACTGAATTGACTTCATACTAATTAGATTACACCCCGCGATACTCTGGGCCTATACTCCCAACCAGTTGATAGCAATGTCTTAAACAGAAACAAAAATGTTGCCGCAGCTTGTCAGTGGGAACGGGATGGGTTGTTTTGAACATACCCTTCCATCATGAGGACGAGCACCTTTTCCCCAAACACCAAGCTCCCTGCTTGGTGGAACCGTCCCTGCAGAAGCATCGCCTTCTGGGGCGTGGACTGGGAGAGTCCTCGGGCCCTGTTCCGAGAACGTGCCCCCTCCAGGACATCCTGCCACTGAGCTCTGCACCCCCCGGCAGAGAGAGCCAGTAGGTGCACGAGGCCCGGGGTGTCCTCCGAATACTCGCCGTTTCGTAAACTGACCGGGGGCCCCAGTATGCTTGGCCACAGGTGAAGCTCGGCTCCACCGCGTTCTTCTCTTCGTCCTGCTCTGAGCTGCGTGAGCCAGACCGAATCCTCATTCTCTCTGTTACCAAGTGAACACAACCCCTTTCCTCCTGGAAGGCAGCGCTGTGCCGCACTGTGGGCCTCTGGAAACCCAGGCATGGTCCGGTACCACCAATACGGAAGCTTCCCTGCCGCTCGCCTGGGACGCTGCCGTGGATTCACGGGGCGCAGGCTCCCCCGTCTGCACCAGACTGTCTCCTCGGGAAGTACTGTACAGCCCTCTCGTGGCTTTTCTCTTTTAGCTTTTTCTTATATTTTATTAGGAGCAACATAATTGATTATATAATCAGACGCAGAATGTACATTATCAAGATATCTGAGCACTTCACAGGCCATTTAATCAAGATATCTGGGGCTGTGCCAAAAGGAATTAACTAACATGAAGCCTCAAGCACGTGTTACCATGCCTTCCCACACTGGAGCTGGGTCCTGCTCCCCGGGAAGGGGGCCTCATCTTTTAGGACTCATCTGTACACGAGCTCCGGGTATGAAGGTCTTCCGTGCCACTTCTCGGCTTCTCCAAACAAGGAGACCCAAAAGGCCGTGTCTACCATCGTTCCATCTCCACACAGCCCCTGGCGTCTCCAGGTTGTGAAGACATCTGTGGGGGTTTGCTGCAACATGCAGGCAGCCGAGAAAAGGAAGGGGGTTTTCACTCCTCTTTGCTCATCCTGAATTGCTGCTCCTCCCGGAGAAGTAAATAGATGTTATTTAGGAGGCAACAGAGGTGTCTCGTGACCACAGCCAATTTTCACCAAACCCAGGGAGCCTGAGAGCGAGGAGACTGGCAAGCGAGGATGTCTCTGCCTGAAATGCCTTTCCTTTCGATGCCAAGGTGGGTCTGGGACTACCTGAAGCTGCTCAAACGAATGTTTCCATCAGAGACATTGGCTCTTTGTGCCAGGCACAACGCTAGTCCTGGGGGTAAACACAGAACAGGCCCCTGCCCTTAGCAGGGGAGGAACGGCAAACATTCCAACACAGACCCGCCACGGCTGTGCTGGGGGTGGGACGCAGGGAAGATGCCTCTGCAAGGATGCAGGAGCGCGCTCAGTCACCAGAAGGCAGAGATGCACATTCCAGGGGACAAGAAGGGCGAGTGCAGAGTCAGGAAGGGCGGCAGGAATGGCAGGCAGGACCATGGGACTCACGAGCCAGGAGTGGGGTACGAGGCGAGGCTGGGAAAACCGGCTGGAACTCTGAGAAGGGTTAACGGCCGTGCCGAAACACTCAGGCCTTATGCTACAGAAAGTGGAGAATCCACCACGAACTCTTTCTTCTCCAAAAATGCTATCCAGGCACGGCACCAGGGACTGCGGATCCTGCAAAAGATGCTAAGACACAGAGCAGCCTGCTGAGTGCCCGTGTGCAGCCACGCTGCCTACCACATGCGCACCATTTACTGAACGAACAAGCAAGTGAAACGCACACAGATCGGCAACAATCACAAACCTCGTAAGACTCCTGGTTCTGAGCTGAAGGCCCCACCCGGCATCCCTATCCGCTCCCTGGGCACAGGCAACAAGCTCCTCAACAGGGTAGGGCCTTCCCAGGACCTCTCCTAGGATTCAGGGTGCAACATCCTGGAGGTGGCTGGAGCTGGCTTCAGAGGGACTTTCACCTCTGACACCACCCCAGCACAGACTGCTGGGCTTGCTGGTGGTTTCCAGGTTACCATGCGTGGACCTACTAAGGCCCAGAAACAACCTCCAAGCAATGGAAGCACACACACGTCCAGAAAGTCCACGAACAAAAGAAAGGTGTCTAAGGCACTGGGGCAAGAATGCACGCCGAAGTCACACCAGCCAGTGACAGGGTCGTAAGGTCCCATGATATTTGCACCAGCGACCTTCTGGGCACCCTGAGCAGTGCCCACAAATACATGAGCTAGCTCCTGGACAATTCTGAATGACTCTGCGTGCAAACCCAGGCATCCACGCCTGGCTCCAGGGCGAGATCTGCAAACCCACAGCACAGCCCTGGCTCAGGCGGGAGGGCGCACAGCCAGGGACATGGGCTCCCTGTGCCCTGAGCACAGCGTACTGGCTGTATGGTGAGGGACACCCGCGGGGGCTGTCCACAAAGAACGTCCTATCCACCGGGCTGTGCTCAGCAATGTGGCACGCGCTGGGGAGGCCCCTTCTGGCTCAGGTGGGTTGCTTGGCAGAGCGTGCACCAGGCTGGACAATGGGACCTTTGCAAACTCCTTAACCACAGCCACCCTGGGGAGGGCGGCGGGCCGGGGGGCCAGGAGGCTGGAGGGGAAACAAAAACGCAAAACCTCCATCTGGGGGAGGGGGCCATCTGCACACTGAGGCCCGTGTGTGTCCTCCACTAACACGTGACAGTGATACGGAAGTTCTGGAAGACCACAGTCCACACTAGGAAGGCCTGGCGGTCCCCTGACAGGGGTTGAGGCTTACTTAATGTTGCACTGTTTCTGAAAGTGGGGCATTGCGGTGGGTGGGAAGGGGGCTTCAGAAGCCTTGATGAGCTGATTTCTCCACTTGGGCGGCAGGTCTGGGGTCTCAGCCTTGCTAGCTCACAGACCAGCTAATGTCTGTGAAGTGCCCACTACCATGTAAACAGTCCCCAAGGGTGGGGCTGGAAGGGAGCAGAACTTTCTATGGGAACAGGCCATAGAGAAGGCCTACAGCCTTTGGTACAAAATATTGAGCGTGCAGTCCACACAGCAGGCTTCCCTGTCTATTAGCACAGGCCCCAAGGATCCAGCTTGTTAGCCAGCTGTTTGCCTGTCAGCATCTGAAGTGACTGCCCTTCTTTATGCTGGTGAAATACGACAGGCCTATTTTCCCCCAATATAGTATTTTGCAAGGGCAGCTCTCCTGCTCTCCAGGAAGCGGACCACCATTTGCAGCTCTGGGTGCCCTATGTGGGATTGCCCATGTCACCGTCATTTGCTGTGACGGGACAGCGCGAGGAAGAGCTGCGGGGCCAGCTCCAGGCTTCCACTCACCTGGCTCTGGGCCATGTGCAAAGCTAGCAAGGATGTGTGGTGTCCCCTAGGCCAGCATCCTGGCTTAGGACCCGTGAGTGACACTCCTACATATCAGGCACTTTATACATGCTTCCTCACTAAGTCTGTTGCAATCACCATCTGAAAGTATGCTTACCCCCATTTTGCAGATGAGGAAACTGAGGCTCAGAGAGGTTAAACTACTTACGCAGTTAAGTTGGAAAAGCCAGAATTTGAACCCAAGCCTCCTGGATTTCAAAGCTGCAAATCCAAATAACAAATAAACCAATTCTCTCTGGATGTGGGCTTCCTCATCTGTAAAACGGGGTACTGTGTCAGCAGGGGCTAGAAGGCTTCTAAAATACTGACTAAACAGAGGCTGACCTCTTTTCGGATAACGGGACGCTGTTTGTGAGGGGCAGCGAGGGGTGCTTTCACTGCCAGGGTGGACTGCCCACCTCTCTGTCCTCCCCGCAGCTTGCTGCCTCCTCTCCAGGGAGGTCCTGAGGAAAGAAAGGCAGCAATAGCCCCACTGGCTCACAGAGCTGTTTGTTTGCAGCTTGGATGAAAGGCCAGGGAGGGGTGGAGGCGGGCGAGTCTGAACCGTCGGTTCAAGCACAGTTCATGTGGGATTTCCCAGAATCAGCTGCACACACGGCTGTGCTGGGCTGGACATGGGGCCGGCAGGCAGGGGCAGAGATGTGCGTGCTGCTTGGGCAGCCAGTCCTCAGGGAGCTGAGACAGGGCAAGCAGGCTGCTCCAGGCAGATGGGCCAGAACTTCAAATGCTCCCCCACTGCTGAGGCGGAGCCTGCCCCTCTCCCAAGCACCCAGCGCCAGCCCCGCTGGCATCTCCCCACCTTGCGGCTGCGGTTCTTCTGGGTNGAACTTCAAACGCTCCCCCACTGCTGAGGCGGAGCCTGCCCCTCTCCCAAGCACCCAGCGCCAGCCCCGCTGGCATCTCCCCACCTTGCGGCTGCGGTTCTTCTGGGTCCTGGGGTCTCCGCATCATTGCCCAAGGACAGACAGTGGAAGAACCAGCGATTTCCAGACTTGATGCTCTGGATGCACGGCTGAGCCTGGACACAGTGCTCTCATCTGGGGCCGAGGCACCCACCTCACTGCCGTCTGCATCACTGGCTAGGGTGGGCCCCAGAAAGTCATCACACCCTGGCCCTACAAGGCAGCAGCTCCTGCCTGGCCAGGGGGGTGGGGAGGGCTTCCCATGGGCATAATTTCGTTTTGCAGAGGGAGAGCCTGGAGCTCAGAGAGGTTGTATAACTTGCCAAAGGTCACTCAGCTGGCACGTTGTTAAAAAGCTGGGATTCCTGAAGGCAGACTCCTTGCTTCCCAACTGCCTTTCTCCCCAAATGCTGTGGTTTGGTGGGGGCGGGAGGAAGCAGTACAGAGAGAGGAGTTTTGGACGCCGTCCATGAGGCAGACTGTGTAAATCCCCTTAAATCCCCAAGGAGTCTAGTGCAAGCCCTCCCCTGACCCCTCCGGGGTTTCATGCAGGGTACAGGACACTGCAACGCACCCATCCTTGGAGTTTCAGCAGAGTGGCTCAGGACACAGGAAGCCTCCCCCTCTAATACCACCCCCAAAATATTTTAAAAGAGCAACCTCCCTCAAGACGATTGCAAGAAGCCAGTTGGCAAGGCAAGCTATGAAGGTGTCATTATGCAATGAACCAGTTCCATGTACTGTAATAGCTTTTCACGTTTGCTACTGTACCAGGAGATACCAAACAGCAATTTTCAACTCTCTCCTCCGTTTTNCGATTGCAAGAAGCCAGTTGGCAAGGCAAGCTATGAAGGTGTCATTATGCAATGAACCAGTTCCATGTACTGTAATAGCTTTTCACGTTTGCTACTGTACCAGGAGATACCAAACAGCAATTTTCAACTCTCTCCTCAGTTTTCCCATCTCTCATCTTCCAGAATCACACGTGTTTCTACTTTAAAGCCTGTTAACATGGTATGTTCAGAGTGCAAATCCACGTGGCCGGGGGCTCTCGGAAAACCCACTTGGCATTTTGCAGAACGGACTTAACCATCCTGCCTTCTTGCCTCTCCACACATCAACCACAGCTAAGGAGTCACAGTGAAAGGGGGACCTGGCCCAGATAGGGGACCCTGCTTCTGCTCATGAAGCCTCCGCAGGGACTACCAGGCCGCTATAGCCACACCCTCTCCAGAAGCTCAGCTCTTTGGCCCCTGGGTAGACACGGGCTGGCACCAAGCAAATCCTGGAGGGCTTGCTATCTGCAGAGTAGAAATGGAGACAGGCATCCTCTGGGCTGCAGGCTATCATCAGTGAGGCTGCCCCATGGTCACTTTTATATATTTACCACTAGAGTTAACGTGGCTGTGGGTAGGGCTGAGGCAAGCCCTGGGAGGCAGGGGCCAGACCGCACAGATCCACAAGCACCCACAGCCTCAGCCTCGAGCAGAGCCCTTCTTCTAGTCAGTTGCAGCCAAGTAGGCTTGCCTCGCCACAGGCCCCCTGCTGCCGGTCCAGACAAAAGAGCTGGGGGAAAGCCCTTCATCACCCAGGGAGGTCTAGGTGGGACAGGAGAGAAGGGAAGCGGGCCTTGTCATCTTTCGCCCGCCATCCCTGTCATTCCCATAGCCTTAACTTTCCAAATGCTGTCCTGACATGGGTTATCTTTTAGCCCAAACTCCCCCTGCGAGGTAGGTGGAGCAGATAACACCCTATTTTGTAGCTCTCTTGAGGTGCTTGCTCTGGACAGTAAGTGATACCCTGTGGTACCCACAGAGGCTGCTGTATGAATGAAAAGGGCATCAAAGAGTCTGTATTCATGATATGTGTTAGCCAAACTAGGAAGGACCTGGAAGGTCCTGAGACTCAGAACTCCACAGAGACAGCGGAATCCAGGGGGCTTGTCTTTGCTCCTGCAGGGCGAGTGGCTTAGAACCAGCAGAAGGGCTGGTCTGGAGATGGGCCAGTGACTTTGAGGGGTGGCTTTGCTGTGGCACCCCCGGAGGAGAGGCGTCTCCAAAAGCAGACAGTGAGGGGGCAGTTCGGGCCAGCGAGGGCCTCGCCTTCACTGCTGCCTGGATGCTGGGTCCCACAGGGATGCTGGGGTCTCCAAGGAGTCAGTCTTCAAAACGCCCACCCCAACCCGTTCATTCCAGAACCTGGAATCCCACCAGGGGGGCAACCCACTATCTTTGCTCTTAGTGGGAAAGACACTATTCATAGCTCTGATCACTGTTTGCTCAAAAAGACTGTTCCAGGGCCATTTTGAAAGTGGCTGTCTCCCCTCTGCTGGTTGCAAGGTGACTCAAGACGGCAGTGCTGAATAGCTGTGATTATAAGGCACCTGATATGCCCATAACTGTGGGGCGTTTCTCTTCATAATCTAAGCATGTCCTTCTCCCCAGGGCCTTTATTTGAATACTGTCAGCTCCCCAGGCCAGCAGCAGGNTGTCTGTGAAGTGCCCACCATCATGTAAACAGTCCCCAAGGGTGGGGCTGGAAGGGAGCAGAACTTTCTATGGGAACAGGCCATAGAGAAGGCCTACAGCCTTTGGTACAAAATATTGAGCGTGCAGTCCACACAGCAGGCTTCCCTGTCTATTAGCACAGGCCCCAAGGATCCAGCTTGTTAGCCAGCTGTTTGCCTGTCAGCATCTGAAGTGACTGCCCTTCTTTATGCTGGTGAAATACGACAGGCCTATTTTCCCCCAATATAGTATTTTGCAAGGGCAGCTCTCCTGCTCTCCAGGAAGCGGACCACCATTTGCAGCTCTGGGTGCCCTATGTGGGATTGCCCATGTCACCGTCATTTGCTGTGACGGCACAGCGCGAGGAAGAGCTGCGGGGCCAGCTCCAGGCTTCCACTCACCTGGCTCTGGGCCATGTGCAAAGCTAGCAAGGATGTGTGGTGTCCCCTAGGCCAGCATCCTGGCTTAGGACCCGTGAGTGACACTCCTACATATCAGGCACTTTATACATGCTTCCTCACTAAGTCTGTTGCAATCACCATCTGAAAGTATGCTTACCCCCATTTTGCAGATGAGGAAACTGAGGCTCAGAGAGGTTAAACTACTTACGCAGTTAAGTTGGAAAAGCCAGAATTTGAACCCAAGCCTCCTGGATTTCAAAGCTGCAAATCCAAATAACAAATAAACCAATTCTCTCTGGATGTGGGCTTCCTCATCTGTAAAACGGGGTACTGTGTCAGCAGGGGCTAGAAGGCTTCTAAAATACTGACTAAACAGAGGCTGACCTCTTTTCGGATAACGGGACGCTGTTTGTGAGGGGCAGCGAGGGGTGCTTTCACTGCCAGGGTGGACTGCCCACCTCTCTGTCCTCCCCGCAGCTTGCTGCCTCCTCTCCAGGGAGGTCCTGAGGAAAGAAAGGCAGCAATAGCCCCACTGGCTCACAGAGCTGTTTGTTTGCAGCTTGGATGAAAGGCCAGGGAGGGGTGGAGGCGGGCGAGTCTGAACCGTCGGTTCAAGCACAGTTCATGTGGGATTTCCCAGAATCAGCTGCACACACGGCTGTGCTGGGCTGGACATGGGGCCGGCAGGCAGGGGCAGAGATGTGCGTGCTGCTTGGGCAGCCAGTCCTCAGGGAGCTGAGACAGGGCAAGCAGGCTGCTCCAGGCAGATGGGCCAGAACTTCAAACGCTCCCCCACTGCTGAGGCGGAGCCTGCCCCTCTCCCAAGCACCCAGCGCCAGCCCCGCTGGCATCTCCCCACCTTGCGGCTGCGGTTCTTCTGGGTCCTGGGGTCTCCGCATCATTGCCCAAGGACAGACAGTGGAAGAACCAGCGATTTCCAGACTTGATGCTCTGGATGCACGGCTGAGCCTGGACACAGTGCTCTCATCTGGGGCCGAGGCACCCACCTCACTGCCGTCTGCATCACTGGCTAGGGTGGGCCCCAGAAAGTCATCACACCCTGGCCCTACAAGGCAGCAGCTCCTGCCTGGCCAGGGGGGTGGGGAGGGCTTCCCATGGGCATAATTTCGTTTTGCAGAGGGAGAGCCTGGAGCTCAGAGAGGTTGTATAACTTGCCAAAGGTCACTCAGCTGGCACGTTGTTAAAAAGCTGGGATTCCTGAAGGCAGACTCCTTGCTTCCCAACTGCCTTTCTCCCCAAATGCTGTGGTTTGGTGGGGGCGGGAGGAAGCAGTACAGAGAGAGGAGTTTTGGACGCCGTCCATGAGGCAGACTGTGTAAATCCCCTTAAATCCCCAAGGAGTCTAGTGCAAGCCCTCCCCTGACCCCTCCGGGGTTTCATGCAGGGTACAGGACACTGCAACGCACCCATCCTTGGAGTTTCAGCAGAGTGGCTCAGGACACAGGAAGCCTCCCCCTCTAATACCACCCCCAAAATATTTTAAAAGAGCAACCTCCCTCAAGACGATTGCAAGAAGCCAGTTGGCAAGGCAAGCTATGAAGGTGTCATTATGCAATGAACCAGTTCCATGTACTGTAATAGCTTTTCACGTTTGCTACTGTACCAGGAGATACCAAACAGCAATTTTCAACTCTCTCCTCCGTTTTCCCATCTCTCATCTTCCAGAATCACACGTGTTTCTACTTTAAAGCCTGTTAACATGGTATGTTCAGAGTGCAAATCCACATGGCCGGGGACCCTGCTTCTGCTCATGAAGCCTCCGCAGGGACTACCAGGCCGCTATAGCCACACCCTCTCCAGAAGCTCAGCTCTTTGGCCCCTGGGTAGACACGGGCTGGCACCAAGCAAATCCTGGAGGGCTTGCTATCTGCAGAGTAGAAATGGAGACAGGCATCCTCTGGGCTGCAGGCTATCATCAGTGAGGCTGCCCCATGGTCACTTTTATATATTTACCACTAGAGTTAACGTGGCTGTGGGTAGGGCTGAGGCAAGCCCTGGGAGGCAGGGGCCAGACCGCACAGATCCACAAGCACCCACAGCCTCAGTCTCGAGCAGAGCCCTTCTTCTAGTCAGTCGCAGCCAAGTAGGCTTGCCTCGCCACAGGCCCCCTGCTGCCGGTCCAGACAGAAGAGCTGGGGGAAAGCCCTTCATCACCCAGGGAGGTCTGGGTGGGACAGGAGAGAAGGGAAGCGGGCCTTGTCATCTTTCGCCCGCCATCCCTGTCATTCCCATAGCCTTAACTTTCCAAATGCTGTCCTGACATGGGTTATCTTTTAGCCCAAACTCCCCCTGCGAGGTAGGTGGAGCAGATAACACCCTATTTTGTAGCTCTCTTGAGGTGCTTGCTCTGGACAGTAAGTGATACCCTGTGGTACCCACAGAGGCTGCTGTATGAATGAAAAGGGCATCAAAGAGTCTGTATTCATGATACGTGTTAGCCAAACCAGGAAGGACCTGGAAGGTCCTGAGACTCAGAACTCCACAGAGACAGCGGAATCCAGGGGGCTTGTCTTTGCTCCTGCAGGGCGAGTGGCTTAGAACCAGCAGAAGGGCTGGTCTGGAGATGGGCCAGTGACTTTGAGGGGTGGCTTTGCTGTGGCACCCCCGGAGGAGAGGCGTCTCCAAAAGCAGACAGTGAGGGGGCAGTTCGGGCCAGCAAGGGCCTCGCCTTCACTGCTGCCTGGATGCTGGGTCCCACAGGGATGCTGGGGTCTCCAAGGAGTCAGTCTTCAAAACGCCCACCCCAACCCGTTCATTCCAGAACCTGGAATCCCACCAGGGGGGCAACCCACTATCTTTGCTCTTAGTGGGAAAGACACTATTCATAGCTCTGATCACTGTTTGCTCAAAAAGACTGTTCCAGGGCCATTTTGAAAGTGGCTGTCTCCCCTCTGCTGGTTGCAAGGTGACTCAAGACGGCAGTGCTGAATAGCTGTGATTATAAGGCACCTGATATGCCCATAACTGTGGGGCGTTTCTCTTCATAATCTAAGCATGTCCTTCTCCCCAGGGCCTTTATTTGAATACTGTCAGCTCCCCAGGCCAGCAGCAGGCAAGTTCCATCCCTGAGCACTCTCGGAAAATGGGAGCGGGGGAGTTACTGTGAGAAACACCCCTCCCCTTGCTCTTCTTAGGAACACATGTCGTGGCAACCAGGAGAGGAGGAAAGGTGTGGCGGAGGGACTCAGCTGTCCTGGTCGTGGACCTGAACGTTCAGAAGAAACAGCGTCCAGGACATAGAGCTCCACTGTCTCACCCCACTGACCCGGACCAAAATGGGGGCTGCCTGTCTCTCATGAATGGTGTTTTGGAATCAAGGACTCTGCACACCCCAAGGACACCCCAGGTCTGCTCTGCTCCCCATCCCAGAGAACACGCACCTGCAGCCTTGCCCCCAGCTGGGCGGGGGCAGCGTGAACACCCCGGCCCAGGGCCCTGGGCGGCCAGCCAACTCCCGCCAAGCCTGTCTCAGCCCTGAGCTGGCTCTCCTTGGGTCAACCAGACCTCAGAGTCCACAGGGACTTTGTGGTGACTTAGCAACGGGCTGGGTGGTGCCGGCACTGCTGAATTCATCCCAAACACATCCAGCATTAGAATCAGGAGCAGGAGAAGACGGGCCGGCCTGGGCCCGAGGGCAGAGCCTGAAGACTCCAGCGCAACACCTTGGGAAAAGCCCCCAGCTCCTGAGTGATTCCTTGCTGTTTCCAGGGACATTTCTGGTCTCATTCTGCCTGAAAGAAGTGGCAAGACTGGGTCCACAGTAAATAGGGAAGGATACATTGGGTAGCGACTTTCTCTCCATCCAGAGGGACCCTCCAGGAATGAGCACAAGTCCCCTCCCCACCCCTGGAGCCTGCAGGTCCAGCCTCACCCTCAGCGGAGGAAGGGCCCCACTGCAGGGTCCCACAGCCTGCCCCTTGCCTTCCCAGGCTGCCAAGTGCCACTGGCCGTTCCTTGGCCTCACTCATCAATTTGTCTGCTCTTCAGGCAGGGACAAGGAATGCTACTCATTCGTGGGGCACCCTCATCCTCCCCGTCGTGTGGTCCACACTCACTCCCCAAACCACGGGAGACAAGTCTCTCCACTTGGACATTCCCTGTATCCCTGCACTCAAAGGTGGCATGGGCAACGAACATTACTGAACACCAACGAAGGGCTAGATGCAATACATCTACTAATTTGGGAGGGCTGACACAGAGGCTAATTTATTTTCTCCTTCCCATTACAGTGCTGTTACAGCTTGGAAGGATCTCAAACTATCAGAGCTGGACAGGTGAAAGTACCTTGTAGATGGCGAAACATGTAAAAGATAAGGGCATGACTGCCCATGGTGACAGAGACCCAGGTAGCTTTTCTCCCAGAAGAGCCCATCGGTCCACATGGGAGAGCCATCAAATGACCTTTGCCCCCAGAGGACCACACGGGCAGGAGGCCTTGCTGTTCCAGGATGCCTTGACCCCACCCTCTCCGCCAATACCCCAGAGGCTGCTGTGTTGGGACAGAACTGTTCTGCTTCACAGCCCCACAGCTCTCATCTGTCCCCCTCAAGGAAGATGTGTTCTTGTATCTCTAACTTATGTCTCGGGATGATAATTAGATGTCACCATTCCAACATTGCATTACAACTTCCCTGCAGATCCTGGAGGAAGGGGAAATGAGTTACAGCGAGCAAACCAAGCTAAATACAGTTGGTAATTGAAAAAGTGGCCAAGGAAATCAGGAGGGGAAAAGCAAGCAACTCAGACCTAAATGGATTATCAATCCTTTCCTTTCAGGGCAAGCTCCAGTGCAACTTAATCAATTGCCATTGCTTCCAGAATTCAATAAGAAAACTGATACTGAGGGGGAGGAGGAGGAAAAAACCAGAAAATGTTTCCTATCACATTCTTGAAGGATACCGGATGGCAGCCCACGTTCAGTTCCAATCCAGCTCCGAGTTTATCAGCATAGAAGGAAACCTACAAGCAACACAGCTCAGATCACGTGTTACCACTAGGACCAAGGTTAAAGTGTCTCAGGCCTGGTCCGCGGGCTCCACTGCGATGTGGCTCTAATAGTCACAGCAGCAAGTGGTGGTTCTGAGACGAGGCAGCCTGTCCTGGCTGCAGGGGCTAAGACTCCAGGCAGCGCTCAGGGAGGGAAGTCATTCGACCTTGAGATCTCCAGGGTCCCCAGTCACTTGACCTCCAAGGCTGTGGAGTCTGTTGCTATAGCAACCTGGTGAGGATAAACTTACTCCTCTAGTTAATAAACACGTGTCAACTCCTGTTATATCCCAGGTACTGGGGACTGCTACTCTTAAGGTCCTTATAAATAGTTCCTGGGGGTGGGAGGGGGGTGTGGACAGTGTGAGCAAATGATGACAGAAGAGGGAGAAGGGGGCATTCATCTGGGCTGGAGTGGGTCCTGGCCGAGTCCTGAAGGCCCTCGGGAACTTGTCAAAGGACAGGTGGGTGGGATTAATGTGTCCAGAAGCTGAGAAGGACCCTGGTGATCAAGGAACTGCTAGGCAGATGGCTAGTCTGATAGGGAGCCCAGAGGCAGGCAAGGCTGGGAAACCACAAACTTGGCATCATCAGAGTAACAGTTCAGGAGGCCCCTCTGAATGCATCAGAGGGGCAGGTCTGGAGACAGGAGCCCCTGTGAGTGCTGCAGGGCCAGGGGGAAAGATGGCACGGATGCAGCAGGGCACGGTGGTAGACATGTAAGTGCAAGCTCAGTTCCCAGCCGTGTCTGGCTCTTTGCAACCCCAGGGACTGTAGCCCACCAGACTCCTCTGTCCATGGGACTTCCCAAGCAAGAATACTGGAGAGGGTTGCCATTTCCTTTTCTAGGGGATCTTCCCAACCCAGGGATCAAACCCGTGTCTCCTGCATCTCCTGCCTTGGCAAGGGGGATTCTTTACCACTGAGCCACCAGAGGAACCTCACGATGGTAGATGCAGAGATGGGTACACACAGAGACTGGCCAGATGCGCAGGGGCTGGGGTCCAGGGTGAAGCCTCCCATTCGGCTTGAGCAGCTGGGAACCATCACCCAGGAGAGGGTCAGGGAGGCGGCCCAAGCATCTCAGGCTAGCAACCAGCCTCCCAACGTGGCTCGACTTCTCACCCACTGCCCCCGGAACCTTAAAACACACACGAAGAGCACAGGGCTGTCCGAGGAGTTCAGCACAGTGGACGGATCTCACGGAGGGAAGAAACGCGTGAGCAAGCCTTCGGTCGCCTGGGAAGCCTCAGCACGTCCAGGTAGCAGATCCCAGCAGGGGCTGCTCATGACCCAGGAATGGGGATAACGGCAGCAGGCTGTGAGCAGTGCTGTAAAGACACAGCCCAGGGGCTGAAAGCCCAGGCTTTACAGACTCCCCAGAGCTCAGTCCCAGCTCTGCCCCCGCCGGGGCTGGCGGTGTCCCTAAGGCAGAGTTCCTCAACCCCTCTGTTTCTCCCCCGGAAAAGCTGGGTCAGGAACAACTACGACGCACAGGGTCAGCCAACAGGTGCAAGGAACCAAAGTGGAGAAAGCTGTTCCTTTTTCACCTCCCATCCTTGCTAGCAACAGTAACACCCCAGGTGGAAGGCAGGTATAGAACCTTCCCTTGTATCTCTCCACACCAAGGAGGCAGGAGACGGAGCTGTTTAACCTTCCCCGAGTAAGGGAACGCACGGCGCGACTCCTCGCTGAGGAGGAGGAGGAGAAGGGAAGGTGTCTCGGGACGCCGCCCCAGCCGCAGACGCTGGCGGCTCTTAGCAGTGACGCCGCCTCGCTGCTTGATGGAGGGAGACATTGCGAGCAGCAAGGCACTCCAGTAATGCTCCGTAAAACTATAAATTTACTTGGAGAGCACCAAGTCTAATTACCTCGCCAAGACTCTCTGCATTTTTAAGAACCTTTTTTTCCCCCTCCTTAAACTCTCGATCACAAGGACTCTTGTTAGCAATACTCCACGTCCTTCTTGTTTCGCCTGTTGCCATGGCAACAAAGCAGTATTTACCAGCCTTTCCAAGCTGGTACATCTTTATTAGCACCCAGATCCCAGGAGGAGCAGGAAGCAGTGCAGAGGTTTAAAGAGCATTAATCCCCTTAAGCTTTGCAAACCTCTCTAGTTAGGGAGCCCGGAAGGGGGGAAATTGAGGTCTCTGCCATTTTCAGGGCCCTACGAGAAACGTTAAGCCTCCATGAAGCACCAGACCGAAAAAACTTATCTCTCTGGAGCCTCACTTTAAATTTCTTTTCCGCTCTTGAAAAAGACAAACTCCTGGGCGGCCTGTGCTTCACAAGGAAAGTTTTCTCCCCATCCATCAGAACCGGGCCGCCAGCCCTTCCCTTTACGCCTCTCTGACCACGCTGCTCTCCAGCGATAAACACAGACTTTCAAGCGCCGTTATCTCTCGGCCAGAAGGGGGGACGGCCACAAAGGCCCACCGGCGGAGCCACCCGGACACCCCCCTCTCCTGCCCTCCGTGATGAGAACCAGCACATGATTCAGAGCTGAGATAGATCTCCAGCCTATTTCAAAAAGCCAGACTCAGAAAGCAGCTCGGGAGAGCGCCCCACCTCTCGCCTCCCTAGGAAGGGGTTTCAAAGTCAGCGCCAGAGCAGAAGTGGCAGAGCAGGGAGAAGAAAGAGTTTCCTCACATCGTTTAAAAGCAGTTCAGCGTCCCTTCACGTCCCAATCCTCCTCCTACCAAATAAACGTCTCTTTCATCTTCATCCCAGCCTAGAAAATCAAACCCCAGCTAAGGCTCCAGGAAAACCTGTGGCTGATTTAACTGCACAAGTGAAAGATGATACCAACATTCTTCCTAGCTTCGTAAACAGCTTTCACGCGGGTCATTTTGAGCTAGCCGTGCCTTGGCATTCTTCCCGGCCCCATTCAGGGTTCTGTGCCCATCATTCCAGTTCAACCAGAGCAGCTTAACTGAGACCCAGGAGCCATCAAGAGCTTGGCCTTGGGGGGTGTGTGCTGGCTGGGGACAGATGACCAAAGCCCGGTTTGGGCCCCAACCTGGCAGTTTCTCATGGCACTTTTGAACATACCAGGAATCTCCTATTATTCCCAGGGATGCTCAGAATTCTTCAGACGCAAACAGTAAATCATTCGGATCCTTCTTCTTTCCTTGGTAGAGTAAAGCGCTCTCTCAATGATTAGCAGCGGCCTCTCCAAAGGGAGGACCCCCCCAGCGCCAAGCTGCGTCAGCACTAAAAACTTGGGACAACCCGTCTCCTTGACCCTGCGAATTCTGAGCAGTTCAGCAGTCACGGGATCAGCGAGTTATTTTCACTTGATGTCTTCCTCGGGTTTTCTAAAAGTACTTGAGGAGCCTTACAACACTCAAGCACGTTCAACACTGGACAAGAAAAACATGAATCCAGGCTGCACTGGAGATGCTCTCCAGACAAGAACAAGGGTCAACCACGCCCCACGTCAGGGCTCAGAGCGGGTAGGCTGGAGGATCTGAGGGTCTGCAACTGCTCCTGACTCCGGAACACCGGATGCACCCAGTTCCTCTGTGCATTCGAGGAAGCATGTGAGACTGTCTCTAACCTAGAGAGCGGTCACTGGGCAATAGGTTTTTAAAAGCGGAGACGCAGGGCTCAGTGACGCCAATCAAGATCTCCAGAGGCTGAGCAGGATCAGGTTGGTGACCCAGAGCCTTGGGCCTGATTCTTTCAGGCTTAGGCTCAGAACGCCCAGAGGCAGAAGACCCCGGGGTCTGCAGGCAGCAGGCGCCAGGTCAGGGGGCCGGATGAGGGTGCTGGCCGGTCTTCAAGCTCAGTGACACAGCACGCAGAGAGCCACGCTGGGCTTCCCGGGACCCTCTCAGAAAGGAAGTGAGGAATCCCAGGCCTGGAGACAGGACTCTAAACTGTAATTAAAGTGCAGCAACTCCACTGAGGGTTATGTGGGTTTCTCCATGGTATCAGCAGTAACTCATGAGTTCGAGGGTCCAGCGAGGAAGGGGGGGACAGCGGCCCAGGGTGGAGCCAGTCCTGAGGCAGCGCAGGGAGGCCCACTGACGGTCAGTCCCGAGCACCATCCGTAAGCCTCTCAGGCAGCAGAGTGAGAGGATCAGTCCCCCCAGAAGCCGAAGGATCGCAGTGTAGGTACTGCCACCACCAGACAGTAAGAGATGCTGAGATGCGCCTCGGGGGGACGGGCAGGGCCCACCTGCTGCTTGGGCTGCTCTCTTCAACAGGACCCGGCTGTGTGTAAAATCACCTCCCGGGCAACCTCTGCCCCAGCAGAGGATGCCACTGTTTCCAGCTTTGATGTCTGTGCTTCCTCTAAATCCTTGCCTCTCCTTTGGAGCCTAGCGAGACTCTTCTCTAGCAAAGGGCCGACTGTAATGTCTTGTCATTAACCTCAACACCTGCACTTGAAAGCTAAGATTTCAGCAGCGAGTCAGGGAAGGGAGGGTCTAAGAACAGGCCCCTGGGCACACGCATGACCCACGGATGCATTTGGGGATCAACCCACTCAACACAGCAATTGGTCAGCTTCACGTACCTGACTTCTGCCCATGGTGGAAGTCCAGTCTCCAAGGCATGCCCCCTCATGCCAGGCTGTGGCCAACCTGCCTTTTCCATAGCCCCTCACCCCCCGCATCTGCTGTGCCAGGGTGGCCCCCTGCCCTCCTGGCAGGAAGCAGTGAGGCTCCTACCAGGTCTGTGGCCAATTGGGTTCTCCAGCTCAGGAGTTGAGGAGGAGGGCTCGTCTCTCAGCGGCAGATAAGTGTGCAGAAGAATTCAGGATGCAGCGGGGACAGGCAAAGGGAGGCCATGTGCCCACATCCATCCGGTTCAACCTCAAATCTGGGTTTAGTCTGCGAGATACTACTGCTCCCTTGGCATCCCACTGCTTTACCTACAGGCGGTGAAATAAGAGGATTTTATTCCTTCTCAGTTCATGGTCTGTGAAAACTCTGGTGGCTCCATGGAAGCGAGCCATTATGTGAGTTTTAAACCACTTTGAATAAAGCAACAAAAATTCGTTACCAAAAAAAAAAAACAAACCCACTGAAAGAAGGTCACTCGTGAGACTAATAACCATCCTTTCTCTCTAATCAGTATAACAATTTTTAATTATATCTTCTAGGAGCATCCCCCCCACCCAACACTTTCCCCCTCAATTCTTACTCTTTCATAGAAAAATGGTCTCTGAAAAATGATGAGATGAGGCCGGGGGTGGAAGACATCTGCAGTGTGGATTTAATCAGGCAGACACAGAGGGACATGTGTGTGCAAACGTCCTAATCCTGCTCGAAGCCTTCCTGGAAAAAGGAAACAGACCTCAAACCTCCCTCTTCCCTAGGCTGACATTTCCATAGTTTCCCAGCCAGAGCTTCAAATCTATCAGACAGAGAGATGAAAACAGGAGGAAAAGGGAAGGGAAGAAAGGATAGAGAAAGAATTCGGATTTCTGCTTAATTTTTAATTCTACCTCCTAAATTCCTTCTGGAATAGAAAAGGTAAAAAGAAGGCAAAAAAAAAAAAAGGCAAGAAAGAGAAGGGAGAGAAAGAGACATCGTGTTCTTTCCCTATGACCCAAAAAAATCCCAACCTTGCTATTTTAAACAATGAAAAGCACAGTGTGTGAGGAACAGCTTGCAGACAGCTGAAGCTGGCATTATTTACCTCGTGTTCTTATACTAACTTTTAATTCTTAAGCACTTTTTACAACAAATGAAAAGAAAGAGTAAAAGCCCCCAAATAGGTGCATATCCAGGAGATGGTGCTTGAACGGGCTCTGAAGGTTGCCAGGACGACCTCCTGCCCAGGCTGCTCATGGGGCCTTGCCAGCTACAGCCAGTCACCAAATCCAGGGCTAAAGTCAGGTCTGCA
Organism: Raphicerus campestris; assembly: GCA_006410735.1. Lineage (NCBI taxonomy): Eukaryota > Metazoa > Chordata > Mammalia > Artiodactyla > Bovidae > Raphicerus > Raphicerus campestris. Next base: position 170,988 of record SJYW01034489.1, on the reverse strand, counting down.
GCCCTTTCCTCACACGAATCCTGTTAAGGCTTCTCCTGACTGACTCAGAAAAGACGAGTTTGCTGACAGCTGAGGCTGGGGATCGGGAGGAGGCAGGCCAGCCTCCCTCTTGGCTCAGGGGTGACCACCGGTGACAAAGTTGCAGCTGCCGCTCCACTGTCCACCAGCCTCCAGTCCCAGGTCCCTACCGGCTCCCTGAAAGACAGTCTCCAAGCTCTCTAATTCCTTTCTCCACTCAGCTGGGCCCTGAGCAGAAGCCGAAGTATCTTCACCAGCTGCAGATACCTTGTTGCTGAACACAAATGCGTGAGCCTTTGGCGGTCAAGGGGTTACCAGCAAACAAATCCCATTCTCCACCTGGCACTGGCTGTGTGACCTTGGTCTTGTTACTTAATCTCTCTGGGTATCCATGGCCCATGGGGTAAATAGAGGGACGAGGTGGAAAATGATAAATCTGGGAATTCACGAAGCAGCCTCAGGAGTGCCAAATAATGACTATGGGCATCATTCATCCGTTCATCCAATCAAAAAATAATATTCATTCAGCCCTTACTTCTTAAAGGTGAACAGCTTCGTAACCAAGGATGGGGTGAAGGTGAGGTGGAAAAGAGGACAAAGAACTATCACAACAGGAAGGCCACGGTGGAGAAGACACTCAGAAATGAAGGGAAAGCAGGACTCCTCCTCCACACACTCAGCCCTGGATGGAAGCCCATGCTGGGCACTGTGCAACTTCTCATTCCCTGCGAAAGGGAGGGGAACTTACTTCCCCAAAACACAGGCCAGACCCACCTAATGGGCCAACTCTTGGATGGCATCATGCACGACCAGGCACTTACCATGAGCTTGTTAACAACTGTCTCCAGAAAAGTCAGAGGCCTGGGGTCTCCGCACGGGTAGGCAGTTTCCAGCGCTGCAGAGAGTAATGACTGTGTCTTGTAAAGACCATTTCGGTGGCAGATTTTTTTTTTTTTTTTTT
>SJYW01034489.1:80204-169173 GCA_006410735.1 Raphicerus campestris | reverse complement strand
CTCTCTAATTCCTTTCTCCACTCAGCTGGGCCCTGAGCAGAAGCCGAAGTATCTTCACCAGCTGCAGATACCTTGTTGCTGAACACAAATGCGTGAGCCTTTGGCGGTCAAGGGGTTACCAGCAAACAAATCCCATTCTCCACCTGGCACTGGCTGTGTGACCTTGGTCTTGTTACTTAATCTCTCTGGGTATCCATGGCCCATGGGGTAAATAGAGGGACGAGGTGGAAAATGATAAATCTGGGAATTCACGAAGCAGCCTCAGGAGTGCCAAATAATGACTATGGGCATCATTCATCCGTTCATCCAATCAAAAAATAATATTCATTCAGCCCTTACTTCTTAAAGGTGAACAGCTTCGTAACCAAGGATGGGGTGAAGGTGAGGTGGAAAAGAGGACAAAGAACTATCACAACAGGAAGGCCACGGTGGAGAAGACACTCAGAAATGAAGGGAAAGCAGGACTCCTCCTCCACACACTCAGCCCTGGATGGAAGCCCATGCTGGGCACTGTGCAACTTCTCATTCCCTGCGAAAGGGAGGGGAACTTACTTCCCCAAAACACAGGCCAGACCCACCTAATGGGCCAACTCTTGGATGGCATCATGCACGACCAGGCACTTACCATGAGCTTGTTAACAACTGTCTCCAGAAAAGTCAGAGGCCTGGGGTCTCCGCACGGGCAGGCAGTTTCCAGCGCTGCAGAGAGTAATGACTGTGTCTTGTAAAGACCATTTCGGTGGCAGATTTTTTTTTTTTTTTTTTTTACGGGAACAATGAGAAGAGAGGTGAGGAGAAAATACAAGCACAAACTGTGCTGAGTTGCCTCGAGGACTCCTCCACGTGAAGGTGTGGAAGTCAAGTTCAAGAGCCAGTACTCTCCCGCCCCAGCCCCCACGCCGAGCTGGTTTGGCCCTCCTGTTTACAGCTCACCACACCACAAATCTTTATTTCTTGTCACCCACTGGCCCGAGCTGTCCCCACTCCCTGCTTCTCCCAGACAAGTTAATAAGACGGAAGGCTCCCCAGAGGCCTGGAGCCGGCGAACATTATCACTAGGAAGCAAGGCAGAAATCCTGACACATCGGAAATGACTTCAAGCCTATTAATTACCCTTTCTTCTTTGGCAGATCTTTTCAAAGCTTGACAAATTGAAAGGAAGGCTACCCCTGTCTCTCCGCCCCAATTAGGCCCCACTCCCACCCCAATAAGGCAAATCTGATTTCTGGTTTTTTTAAAAACCAATTAATTTGTCAGAATGACACCCACGCACCCCAGGGAGCCCCACCAACGGTCTATATGGTTGGGCTCACAAAGGGTCAGCCCCTCTGTAAGGGCTGACATCTGAGAGATCCAGGCTGGAAGCAGGGGAGGCCAGCGCCCAGAGTCTGTCTTCCGATGACAGTCAGGGTGAACTCAGACCCCTGGCACATACTCCGAGGAATAATACTGGGGTACCAAAGAGCGTCCACGGGGTCTCCAGTCCCTGCTGCAGTGGATGCAATGATGCTTAAATGCCGCATCTTTCTTGGGACCACCTGGATGAATCACCAACAGAGGAGCACAGGTGATCTTTTAATGCTAGGAAAACTGGAGTGTCGAGCAAGGGATCACTCACTCTATCTTCTCCTGCCCTGACAACATCGACTCAGGGTTCCCCCAAACTGATCCCTTCCTTAGTGAGGTTTATGCAAAAATAATTAGGCGGATTATTTTAACTCTCCAGGGACTTGTTCTTTGGCACACTTTTGGTATATCCATCAAGTCAAACCACCAACTGGATTCCAACGGGAATTTCAAATAGAACTATTGATTTTCTTCCTGAAACGAGTTCCTTTCACTCAAGAAGGCCCCACGTTATTGAAGGGCACCACCACGCCCTCAACTGTTCAACCCAGGAATCTACAGTCAGACCTAACGTCTCTCCCCTGGACAATAACTCACACCCAACCCAATCAGAACATCTTGGGACTTCCCTGGTGGTTCAGTGGGTAAGAATCCACCTTCCGATGTAGAGGACATGGGTTCCATCCTTGGCTGGGGAATTAAGATTCCACATAGTGCGGAAAAACTAAGCCTGCATGCCCCAAGTCCTGAGCTTGAGCCCCACAACCGGAGAGTAGCCACTCTCCTGCAACAGAAGATCCCGCGTGTCGAGGACCCGTTGCTGTGACGAAGATGGGACACAGCCAAAAATACATGAGTGTTAAAGAAACATCCCACACCTGCTGTCTCGTCTCCCGAAACATATCCCAAATTCCACTGCCCCTCTCCACACCCCCGCTCCCCCCCTCCAGCCCCAGCCCTTGCTGCCACTGGCGGGCACTGCACTCCTGCAGGATTTGGCCCACCTTGACCCTGCAGAATGGCTAGAACTAGAACAGCTCCTCGGAGAAGGCAATGGCATCCCACTCCAGTACTCTTGCCTGGAAACTCCCATGGATGGAGGAGCCTGGTAGGCTGCAGTCCATGGGGTCGCTGAGTCAGACACGACTAAGCGACTTCACTTTCACTTTTCATTTTCATGCATTGGAGAAGGAAATGGCAACCCACTCCAGTGTTCTTGCCTGGAGAATCCCAGGGATGGCGGAGCCCAATGGGCTGCCGTCTGCGGGGTCGCACAGAGTCAGACACGACTGAAGCAACTTAGCAGCAGCAGCAGCAGAACAGCTCCTGGAACACAGAAGGGGCCCGGCGCGGAGCGGCCACAGGACGACAGCATGGTGCCCGAGGTCTGCACGGGATGAGCCTCTGCTGGTACAGCGGGGCTTACTCTGCCCTGGCCCATCTGAGGAAACCCACAGGGAACACGTGACCGGATCCACACGCCCCAGAAACGCCAGTACTCCGAGCTGGAATCTACCGGTCGGCTCACCATCCCTCATGAGCGTTGCTCTTGCCCCTGCAGGCTCCACACAGCCTTCCGAGGGCTGTGCCCTAGCTTTGAGTCTCTCTCTAGGCCTGGGTTTGAAAAAGGCAAGGCCACCCACCAAAGGCTGTGTTTTTCTGATATACTCCCACCATATCACATTTGAAAATCAAAATCTTCAAGCCATTACCCAGGAAATCATCATTAAATCATTTGTTCATTTTTATTAGTGTCACTGTAATTAAAGAGAATCATATTTCCAAAATCTTCAGCTGCACTTATCAAAACCCACCCTCCAACCAATCAATTAGTATTACAATAACCACATTCCCTGGTTGCCGCCGCTATTAGCATTTTGATTGAATGTCTGTTGAAAAGTGACTGGTAACAGAAGATTGTGTTCAGAAAGTAATGTTTCTTTATTCGTCACCACCCAACCTTGTCTGGTTGTCTCCAGTCTTGACTCAAAAGAGACAAGACAGTTTTCAAAAGCAGTCGTTTTGGTGGCAGATTATATTTACAGGAGGCTTGTGATCAACTGGGCATAATGGCTCCAGTATCACCAGCGAGCCACAGGGGCCTTCCACTGGCTGTGACCTCGGCGTTCCGTGGCTGCACCTGGGCTGCGGCAGCCCGGACAGGGTGACTCGTGTCCCTGCCACCGCCTCCTCCCCTCCCAGTCATCGAGGACAGTTAGCGGCAGGTCTGCACACACGGCACTCTCGGAAGACGGAGAATAACGCCCGTGGTGGATAAGCCAGTGGACACTGTGATGCCTGGAGATCTTCATCATTACCTCCCCTCTTCTCAGCCAGGCACTTGGGAAACCTGTTATTCTAATGTAAGCTCTCCATTCACTATCATTGTCCTCAAAGCACCCGTCAGTAAAGAGAGGGGTTAACAGCTCCATGATGGGACGAGAGTTGCTGTCTTCTCCACGTTACAGGAATTAAAGACAAGAACCCATTAAATCACTAGATTAGAAATTAAACGACCTGCTAGTTCAGACAGCTCTATTTACGAATGCCCCTCCCCCCTAAATTCCCCATCACTGATTTTTTTTTTTAACTTTATTNAAGCACCCGTCAGTAAAGAGAGGGGTTAACAGCTCCATGATGGGACGAGAGTTGCTGTCTTCTCCACGTTACAGGAATTAAAGACAAGAACCCATTAAATCACTAGATTAGAAATTAAACGACCTGCTAGTTCAGACAGCTCTATTTACGAATGCCCCTCCCCCCTAAATTCCCCATCACTGATTTTTTTTTTTAACTTTATTTTACTTTACAATACTGTATTGGTTTTGCCATATATCAACATGAATCCGCCACGGGTGTACACGTGTTCCCAATCCTGAACCCCCCTCCCGATGCGTTTTGTGACTAGATAGAGACCTCCAGATGCACACCATAGCCAAACAGACAGAAAACATTTTCATCGCAGTGTATAATCTTAACCTAGGCAAGTCAGCCACCACAACTTTGCAACTAGAGGAGATCGGCTTCGACTCGGCTTAAGCAGAGTAGCAAGAAGAGGGGACAGGAGAGGGGATGTCTGGAGTTAGGCAGACCATGTGTTCCAGGATATAAATATGGAGGTGCTTAAACGCTATCTATCCATCCATCCGCCCATCCAGTTTCAACCCACAGCCAAAGATACACACGAGTTTCATCTTCACCGCAGATTACCCTTGGCCAGCAAACCCCTCACTTGTCTTCACCTACCTCCCACTCATGGTTCATGTACAGTGGTGAGGGGCATCAGCAAGGCTGTATTAATGTTCCAGTTAAAAAAAAAAATCTTACAGAATTCAAGGAAAAAAGCACTACACGGTTCCTTTAAAAATCTTTCCTCTCTCTAAACCTCATCTCCTTCTTTCTCCCCCTGTACCACCCCCACCCCTCACCCCCCCCCACACACCACTCTTGTTTCTCCCCTGGCTGCCAGCCAAGATTTTATAATAGTGTCAGGTAGCAATTTCATTTTTAAAATGCTCTTATCAAGGATTTAAGGTGAAAGATAAGAACAGCACAGTAAATCATCATAAAGGAGTGTTCTGTGAGGCATAGCATTTTACAAATCAAAACAGTTACCAAAATGAAAAGGCAAGGACGAGGAAACAAAGTAAGTTTAAGCATCGTCTGAAAGGGGGAGGGCAGAGGCCAAATTAAACAGGAAGATCATCCTTCAGATTTTCAAGCTCCCTCTAGTAATGATCTTGGCATATTTGCTAAGAATTGCATGAACAGTCCAATTTCCATTTTAAAACAGCATGTTTTTAGAAGGCATATATATTGTCAAACCATTACACACACTTAACTGGGGGCTTTCATCGGAGTCATCTGACCTGCAAGCATGTGTTGCTAATATCACTGCTTTATTATTTATCAAATCAATTTCTTCATGGAATGACTAATAACCCAGCCACAGCTGCTCTTCCTCTCCCCACCCCAGCTGCTACCGCCCTTGCAGCGGCAAGATTTGCTGGGCTACCTGCAGTGCCTCAAGCCCCACAGCTTGCAAAACAACCTTATTATTTATTTATTTTTAAACGGACCCTCGAGGTGCCGCTTATGATTCAAAGCACTTTGTGGTGGCTGCTTATGCTACCCAGGAAAAGTTAATACAAGGCCAGGACACGAGCGTTTATTTTACCAGGGGATTTTAATTGTAGTCTCATAACAAAGGAACCACAAACCTAAAATAAAGTAAAAAACAGAGACAGGTATCTACTTTTCTATTTTGATCCTTTATAACATCTTTGATTCCAGTCTTCTTTTTTTTTTTTAAGCCAACCAAATGGAAGTGTCAGTCGCTCAGTCATGTCTGACTCTTGTAATCCCATGGACTGCAGCCCGCCAGGCTCCTCTGTCCAGGAGGATTCTCCAGCCAAGAATACTGGACTGGGTTGCCATTTCCTTCTCCAGAGGATTGTCCTGACTCAGGGATCGAACCTGGGTCTCCTGCATTGCAGTCAGATTCTTTACCATCTGAGCCACCAGGGTAGCCTAAAGCAAACAAGGGCCACAAGCAATTCAAATGTCCACTGATATGATGCAAGTAATCCCAGAAAATAGTCATTAATACACTGTTTACTCTGACTTTTTAATACGCTCACCAATCTCTTCTGGAGCCTAACCGAACACTCACAATAAATAAAAACATGCAATTAGATGATTTCCCATCTGCCAGGGGATGATTCAATTGTCCATTAGAAGCTAGAGCTCTAAAAATACATAAAGGGAAATTATGAGGTATTGTTGATACATATTTCTGTTGCAAAACAGGGTTAGTACTATGGGCAAAATACAAAGCCGCTTTTATAAATCTTACCCGTTGTTTTTTAAGGTAAGACATCAAGGGGGAGGGAGCAAATTAAACTGTAATTTTCAGACTACATCTCTTTATTGTCACTCAGAAAAATTGCCAGGTGTTTCCAGAGTAGTTTATACATAAATATACTAGCTGAATCAGGAAATCTTCCCAGGGCAAATGAATCAACTTAATTAAAAGAAGACTTTAGATGCCAAGCCTAGTGATTTTGGAAGTGGGGAGGGAATTTAGGAATCCATCTGTAAGTACACACTTTTCGCATGAGCATTTGAAATCCTGCTACAGACCTCAGGTCAGAGAGAACCTTCCCACCAGCCCACCAGCCTACCTACACCAGGCATCAGGGTTAGCAGTGTAGGACTGATCTTTTTTTTTTTTTTAAACTGAACCAGTATTTTCAGTCTTTCGTCCAGCTCAGCTGTAAAGGGCGACTATGATAATACTAAGGACATTTTTTTTCCTTCCCTCTTAAGAAAGAAAGAACTCCCATCAGTTCACCGGGTAATTGTTCTTTCCTAAGGTGCTGGGAAAATTGAAAAGTGTTCGGAACCATCTCTTCAATTCCCCAAAGCCCTCCCCAGAAACACCTGTCACTCCTACACCAAGCTCCTGCCAAGGGCTCTGCACCCCCGTTTTACTGGGGCACGCAGCAACGCAGTGGAGACCACTCATTCTCCGTCTTCAGCTGAGCGAGACCAGTGTGGAGGTGAGGAGGGCGCCTGTTGGCCAGCCGCCATCTCGTGTGTCAGTGATGTCTGCCGAGCATGGGGCGAGGAGGGGGAAGACACACAGAGGAACCAAGCAAGCAAGCACATCGTACAGCGGTGAAGAGCTGAGAGGCACCCAAACGGAGGACGAGGGGCCAGACACCGCCGGAGCTGTCCTTAGCTGTTTGAGACGATTTCCCCGGGGAAAAGGGCATTTAAGCCCAAGCCTAAAAGCTGAGGAGTTGGTCGACTGTGAGACAGATTGTTCCTGGCAACTCAAGGAACAGCCTGTGCGGGTGGCCCTGCTGAGGAAGCGCCCAGGTCACGAGGTTGCGGGGAGCATGTCTGGGGTGAAGCTGGAGAGGGAAAAAGGGAGGAATGAGAGACTCGACGGCCTGGCGTCAGCACTGCAGGCCTCGTCCTGTCAGCGACGGGAAGCCCGCATGTCCCATCACTAGGGGATAACTGGATTCACGACCAGAACAATGGGGTGGTAGCCATTCACACCTCCCACTCCCCGCGTCAACCACTGGAAGCCACCGCCACCCACTGCAGGCTTATACACGAGGGCACATGCCACCCGACTGCCCAGACACCCACGCGTCTCAGACTCAGGGTGATCAAAGGCCTGGTCCGCAGCACTGCCTCTGTAAAGGTTTCAGAGCTGGAAGGGTCCTGGGAGATCGAGTGACCCAGGGGTTTCCCAGCCCCAATGTGCATCAGTTTCAGCTGGGGGGCTGGTGGGGGATGCAAAAACTCAGCCGAGCTCCAAGTCCGAGTCTCCCTTAATTGATCCGGAGTAAGCCCTAGACATCAGGATGTTTTAAAAACTCCCTGGGCGATTCTAATGTGCACCCAGGGCTGAAAACCGCTGAGGCAGTGCAGACCTCCAAGAAGACAGCCATCATTCATCTTACAGGCTTCGAAGGCTGGGCTGCGGGATGACGCCAGTCACCTGGACCTTCCCCACCAGCCTGCCCGCGAGTGAGGAGAGCAAAGCTGGCCATTGGAGTCGCGGAGCTCCTCGGGTTCTGGATGACATCGAAATGCCAACTAAACGAGCTGAAGGGGGGAGAGGTGAACTTTGGACAAGCTCCTTCCTCGGCTTGATGGTGCAGCCCCAACAGTGCTGAAACTGCCTTTCCAGCCTCCAACCAAGGAGATACATCAGCGGGCTCTGGGTCCACCCACAACCACTCTGCCCAGCGAACACACGGCTGCCGAGTGTGATTCGGGAGGGAGCCTGGGGCTGGTGAGAGACACAAAGCAGGGGCCACTGTTGCCGCTGGATCTATTCTGGGCCCAGGATGGATGATGTCACCTCCAGCAGCAGTGGGAAGCAGAGTCGTGAATCATCCATGAACCAGCCCAGCCTCCGAGATAATAAATCGGATGTTGGCACTGACAGCTTTGCGGATCTGGCGCAGAGGCGCTGGCTCCGCCTGGGGTGCTGGAACACAGGCACCGGTGCTGGAGACACTCAGAAAAGAGGCGCTTTCAATTATCTCCTGCTACCAAGTTGGGGTGGCAAGTTGAGGAAGAAATCTCAAATTTGTCGGCAGCACTCAAAGGCACACAACTTTGATCACAGTGAAACCACAGCAGTTATTTTTTAACAGACTGTCGGGTTTGCCAACCAAACCCAAGAATTAAGGGACGCACATCCACATGGGGGCTGAAACTATTAATTACTGCTTTGCCCACTGGCGTCCTCCACCCAGAGACCTAGGAGGTGTTACCACTTTGACCTTCAGCTGCATTAATTTAGCTCAGAAATTCACTCTAGGATTGAATTCGGCGAATGTTCCTGCCTGGAAGGGTTTCTGGGATGAAATAAAGAAATCAAGAAGTCTGTCTGGCAGGACTTGAAGTTCAGTGTTGTTTTGCTATTTTCCTTCTCCTCCTTTTTTTTTCTCCCAGGGTGGAAGTTGGGGCAGCTATGTAAAGATCACAAGGTTTGTGCTGTACATGTGAACTCTCTCGATTCCCTATTCTTTCTCTCTCTTTTGGCCTTATTTTTATTTCCCTAAATAACCAAGTTGAATGAACCAGCTGGAAATACCAGTCTACTGGGTATGGCATTCATTTTTAGACTTGGGGATTCCAACAACTCCTAGGTGCTATCAGTAAATCCTCGGCTGATAAAGAAATGACTGAGCTCTGAAGGCTACCAGTTCAACATTAAACCTCAGTTCTTTGAGTGCCCCTCTCTCTAACCAAAAATTATCTCTAACACTGTTTAAGGTCAATGTCATGGTCTCTGGCTAAATTAGACTTGGGCAAGCCATGCTATGCAGGATGTGGAGGCTGTGTTCTCAGTTAAGGATAACAGAAGGTCTTTGATTTCTCTTGCGCATAATTCTGGGGAGGCAGCAACTGTGATGGGGACAGGAAATTCTAGGGCTGCTGGACAAAGTACCACCAACTGGGGGCTGAAAACAACAGCCGTGTGTTCTCTCACAGCTCTGGAAGCTGTAAGTCTGTAAGCCAGGTGTTGGCAGGACCATGTCCTCTAGAAGGTTCTAGAAGAAAATCTGCTGCATGCCTTGCTCTTGGCTGCAGTGATCCTGGGCTCACAGCTCCACACGCCCCTCTGCCTCCGTGGTCACGCGACCACGTGTCTCCCTTCCATGTCTTCCCTCTTCTTAGGACACCTGTCCCACTTCCATGTGACTTATTCCCACGTGACTTCGTCTTACATCTGCAAAGGCTTCCCTGGGGGCTCAGAAGGTAAAGAATCCGCCTGCAACGCAGGAGACCCAGGTTTGATCCCTGGGTCAGGAAGATCCCCTGGAGAAGGGCATGGCAACCCACTCCAGTACTCTTGCCTGGAGAATCCCCATGGACAGAGGAGCCTGGCGGGCTCCAGTCCATGGGGTCACAGATAGTAGGACATGACTGCGTGAACACAGTTTCCAGATAAGGTCTAGAGGTCAGGACTGCCTCAAACCTTTGGGGGGATATGATTCAACCCATAATCTGAAGGAAACCTAACAGCATCTGCCAACAGCTCTCTCAGTTCAGTTCAGTTACTCAGTCGTGTCCTACTCTTTGCGACCCCATGAATCACAGCACGCCAGGCCTCTCTGTCCATCACCATCTCCCAGAGTTCACTCAGAATCACGTCCATAGGGTCAGTGATGCCATCCAGCCATCTCATCCTCTGTCGTCCCCTTCTCCTCCTGCCCCCAATCCCTCCCAGCATCAGAGTCTTTTCCAATGAGTCAACTCTTCGCATGAGGTGGCCAAAGTACTGGAGTTTCAGCTTTACCATCATTCCTTCCAAAGAAATCCCAGGGCTGATCTTCAGAATGGACTGGTTGGATCTCCTTGCAGTCCAAGGGACTCTCAAGAGTCTTCTCCAACACCACAGTTCAAAAGCATCAATTCTTCGGCACTCAGCCTTCTTCACAGTCCAACTCTCACATCCACACATGACCACAGGAAAAGACATTGCCTTGACTAGACAGACCTTAGTCGGCAAAGTAATGTCTCTGCTTTTGAATATGCTATTTAGGTCAGTCATAACTTTTCTTCTAAGGAGTGTCTTTTAATTTCATGGCTGCAGTCACCATCTGCAGTGATTTTGGAGCGCCCCAAAAATAGTCTGACACTGTTTCCACTGTTTCCCCATCTATTTCCCATAAAGTGATGGGATCGGATGCCATGATCTTCATTTTCTGAATGTTGAGTTTTAAGCCAACTTTTTCACTCTCCTCTTTCATGTTCATCAAGAGGCTTTTTAGTTCCTCTTCACTTTCTGCCATAAGGGTGGTGTCATCTGCGTATCTGAGGTTGTATTTCTCCCAGCAATCTTGATTCCAGCTTGTGTTTCTTCCAGCCCAGCGTTTCTCATGATGTACTCTGCATAGAAGTTAAATAAGCAGGGTGACAATATACAGCCTTGACGTACTCCTTTTCCTACTTGGAACCAGTCTGTTGTTCCATGCCCAGTTCTAAAGGGTCGGTCTTGTCACCAATCAGCTAGCCTTCATTCCTCAACAAGCCACAGGGACAGTAATCTTATTGGCAATAACACAGCAGTGGTTACTATGATAGTAATAAAGCTGATAGTTACAGAGAGTACAAACATCAAATGCTTCACGTAAACTTTCTCTCTCAAACCTCATCAGTCCACAAGTTAATTCCACTCCCCATTTAACAGATAAGAAAATTGAGGTTGAGAGAAGTTTAATAAGGTCTCACAGCTGGTGAGCTGTGGCACTGAAATTGGAAACCTGGGCTCTTCCCCTTTGCCACATGTCCCAGACACTTCTCAAGTTTCCCGAGCTGGGCACCTGCTTTGACTCTTAAGCTTCATGCAACAAAGACACAGAATACGCTGTGTAAGGTTCCCACATAGCCTGAGTTAGCAAGATGCTTTTAAGGTTTTTTCCTTAATTAAAAAGAAAAGACCCTTCCTGGAACGACGGCCTCCCTATTCTGACCTCTTCCCCTCTGGTCTGAGATAAACTCAAGCATCTGTGGCTTCTTTTCAGACCAGGGCTGGTCTGGCTATCCTATTAATAGCACGTTGTCTGGGAAGAGCAGAAACTAGGAAGAGAGTCCTCATCTATCTATCCGACTCTGTTTATGGAAAGAAAAAGACAGAGGAGACTCAGGCAGAGGCTTGTCAGCTGCATATAATCAAGTCTTGTTTGGAGCTCCTAGACCTCCTCTCCCTGGCAGGACAGGAAACAGATGAGCCAGGACCCACCCCTCATTCAGCCTAAGACGCCACAAGTTCTACCAACCCCGGGAGGACAACCAAGTTCAAACCTGTCGACACCAGCGCCAGGAACGAGGCAGAAGTGACAGTGCTCCTCTCAGAGGACTGAGATGGGAGGAACTTCTTTCTCCTGGAAACTCTCTCACGCTGTCCTACCACCACCTTTACAGCTCAAACTGGGGTGAACTGTATCAGTAAAGGATGATGCTGAGACAGCCCCGAGAGGCCCCTCGTATTTGTTTGACTATCTAATAAGCACACAGGGTACAAAAATTCAAAAGGTAAATGAGTATGAAGCGAAAAGTTTTCCTGAACCTCTGGACCTCTGGCCACTGGATCCTCTTGCCCAGAAGCAAATGCTGGTTTTGTTTTTTTTTTTAATTTATGTATATCTGCATCTAAGAGTCTATGCATAAAATATATTCAGGTGCTTTCTATAGCTAGAGATTATTCCAAATCCTTTACACTTATGAACTGATAGGGCTTCCCTGGTGGCTCAGAGGTTAAAGCATCTGCCTGCAAGGCGGGAGACCCGGGTTCAATCCCTGGGTCAGGAAGATCCCCTGGAGAAGGAAATGGTTGCCTGGAGAATCCCATGGACAGAGGAGCCTGGTAGGTTACAGTCCACGGGGTCGCAAAGAGTCGGACACGACTGAGCGACTTCACTTTCTATGAACTGATATAAACCTCAGGCTAACCCAGTGTCATCATTCCTGTTTTACAGAAATGAGGAATCTGAGTCACAGAGAGGGTAGGTAACTTGCTGGAGGTCACACAGCTATGAAGTCACAAACCTCAGATTCAAACACCAGCTGTCTGACTCCAGAGCAAGAGCTCTTAACAAATCAGTTTCATGACTATCTTTTCAGAAATATTCCATGCAGTGGCAAACACATGTTTCGTATAGGAAGGGGGAGGGGAAACCTTTTTTTGAGAAACACCAGCTCTTAAAAATTCAAAGAGTGTAATGTGTCTAAAGAAGTTAAACCAGCAGTTCTTTAAGGCTGAGAGGACCAAGGCAGCTGGGCACTGACCGCTCTCGCCGGGCACTTCACAAGGGGCTCATTAACGCTCACGGAGCAGGGGTGTTGCCTCCACAAGAGAGAAATGAGGCTCAGAGCCCTCGGGGGCCGCACCCACGGGAAGCTGGGGCTGAAGCCGAGTATGTGCGTGCTAAAGCGTTTCCGTGGCGTCTGCCTCTCTGCAAGCCCGTGGACTGCAGCCCGCCAGGCTCCTCTGTGTGGGATTCTCCAGGCAAGAGCACTGGAGGGGGCTGCTGCGCCCTCCTCCAGAAGCTGGGTACAGGCAGCGCTAATCCCAGGCTCTCCCTGGAGTGTCCTGAGACAGACACCAGCGGGCCAGGGAAGGTCCTCCAAGTCCAGGGCCCAAGCACAAGCTCATGTCCTGAGCTGCACAAACACCGGGACGTCTCCAGTCCCGGCAGCAGGCAGCCTCCCGGCTCTGGTCCCCCAGGTCCGCCCCTAGCAGCGTGGGGATGCTAAGAAAGGGGACGCTTTTAACCAAGTGGCTGAGCTGAGGGTGCCTCTCTCCTCAGAGATCTGAAACCACACAACAGTCAGAGCGAGGTCTTTCTGGGACCAGGACCCAACAAAAGCCTCGTTGTCTCGCTCAGCAAAAAAACCGTTTCTTGGTCAACGAAGTGACCGACCCTGGGCCCACTCCTTTCTGCATCTGTGAGCCGCAGCCAGGAGGGTGGCAGGAAGATCTCCTAGGTCAGCACCCTCTGGGGCCAGGGCTCCTACTCTGAAGGAAGGGACCTTCAGATTCATCCTCCAGCGGGGACACCTCGGGGCACTCAGGGTCACAGTCCCCACCTCCCTGTTGCCAAGGCACTGTGGGCTCCTTGTGGGTCCCGACCACTGGGAAAACGCAGGAACAGGAACTGAGCTCCCATGTTGATGAATATCTCAAGAGACAGTGCCGGAATGGGTGCTTCCGGAATGCAGTTCAGTTAACTCCGGGGAAAATAAATAAATAAAGCGTGCTCCTTGCTTTCCTGTCAGAAATAAAATTAAGGTCTCAGATCGATGCTGCCAGGGCTGGGGGAGCCACAGGCATCTTTAATGGCCTCCTCTACATGTTTGCAAATTCACGGTCCCCTTCAACCCTGCCCTTCTAATTGGTTATTTGTGAGGTCGTGTTTGCACCAGTTTCTCGGGAAGGCTAATGGTGTTTATTTAACAAGAAAATAAAATGTGCAGACAGCTCCAGGGGCTGGTCTCTGAGAGCTGGCTGGGGAGGGCCCGCAGCTCTTTACCCCGCTCCCCTCCCTCACCCTAGAGCGGGCCTTCCTCTGCAGGAGATCCTGAGAAGGGTCCGGTGACAGGTTGGGCCTTGAGGGGACTGCAGTGGGGTCCCGGGGGTGGGGACTGAGCCCCACAGCCTCTAGGCNCCACTGCAGTCCAAGTGCGGATGTACAAGGGGAAGAGACACAGGCTGGCGCCTCCGTGAACAGGAGGAGCAGACTGTGGTGCAGATGCCACTGAGGACGGCCCGTGTGCCTACGGGGCCCATGGGGGAGAAGGTAGGTGACGGCCACCGTGGGGCCAGGAGGGGAAGTTCTGCCCAGCCCCTGGCTCCTAATGGCAAGTGCGGCCTGACTCCCCGAAGGCCAGGCCCCATGCCCTGGAGTTTTTCCTGCAGGTGGTCACAGTTCAAGGGCATACAGGTGGTACTCAAAACGCCCGGGGTAGAGGACACGTCACCGCCCAGGCCGCCCCGCAGAGCTGACACCACGGAGGGGTTAATGGTCTGCGCCTCTTTCAGCTGCGAGCTGGCGGCAGCGCCAGTCAGAGAGGTGTCCTCAGCTTCTGCTGGGGCAGCACTTTCCTCATGATAAGATAATGGAAANGCCACGGAGGGGTTAATGGTCTGCGCCTCTTTCAGCTGCGAGCTGGCGGCAGCGCCAGTCAGAGAGGTGTCCTCAGCTTCTGCTGGGGCAGCACTTTCCTCATGATAAGATAATGGAAAGCAGGAAGCCGACGAGGTGAAGGGAAGGTTAGGGCAAGGTGGCTGCAGGAGGATTTTATTTTCTCGTGCTTATCACCCGATTTCAAACGTGCATTCCATCAGGCCAGGGCCGTGGGGCCCGCCTGCTCCACATGCATGTGACTAGAGCCTCCATTGTGATACGTTCTTGTATTTCTGAGAAAATTCTTTCCTCCCCTAATGCTCTGAGCCAGTGAAGTTATTACCCCAGCTTTGGCCCCCAGTCCAAAGGGAAGCTCTTTCTTAGCTGGAGGGGCTGGAAAGCGTGGGCAGCCTGAAGCCCCCGCTCACACAGGAAGAACAGTGGGGCAGAGGTCTGCACAGGGGCAGCCAGCAGCCGGCGTCGGGGCCCCCCTGCTGAAACCTCTAGGCACGCGGCCCCTCTGCCTTCTCTTACCTGCTTGGCCAGCATCAGGCCAGCCCCAGGCTGCACCACGCAGGCCGGCTTCCTGTGCCACCACACATACCCCGAGCTCAGTAGGGCTCAACTCTTGGTTGAGTTGAGCTGCCATCTTGAGATTCTTTGTGGTTTTTGACACCCTGTTCTGACTCCACAAACCATGTAACGGGTCTGACATAAGAGGAAGGGCAGGAGGCTATGGGGTGGGCCGTGCCCTCGCCAGGGGCTCTGCCCATCTTCCTGCCCTTGCCTCACCAGGGGCATGAGCGACGACACTCCTGGAGCCACCCTGAGCATTGGGCCACAGAACGAGCTCCCTTCAGCTCACAATCAGAAACCTTTCCCTGACCAGGTCACAGAGGGGCTGCCACCCCGTCCCTGCACCCAGGGCCCCTGGAGAAGGAGAGGAAGCTTCTCCAACAGCAGGGGGCCCCGGGGTCAGAAAGAGGGGAGGCTTTCCTGGGGGCCTCCTCTGCAGGCTGGCTGGGGGCCTGATGCCCTGGCTGTGAATCCAGCTCTGCCTGCTATCAGCTGAGTGCCCAGAGACTCACAGTCATCTCCCCAACTTCGGGTCCCTCAGACGGTGAACCTCTTTCCCTGCTCAGCTGAGATGGTTCAACGAGATGATCCATCATCTTCTCCCACAGAGGGCCTAACGAAGAGCAGGAGATCAAAAACACCTTTATTCCATGATATTCAGAAGAGAAGGACAACCACACTACCTAGAAACTGCTGCGGAGTCTCCCAGGATTATGAATTCTAACACCGAACGCCAGTGCCTTGCTCAGATGAGCTATGCCCACCCTGAAAATCAAAGGCTGGAAACACCCTTCTCAACAAACCCCGTCCCCACGTGGAAACAACAAAGAACAGAACCTAAAATCAGCCGTCCTGGGTGTGAGTCCCCTCTCTGCCAGCACTGGACACTGCAAACCATCCTGTCAGGAGGGACTAACCTGCATTTTACAGATGAATCAACTGAGGCATGAAGAACTTACGGGGTTTTCCCGAAGTCACAACAACCCCCAGGGTCTGCTGTGAAGACCAAGTGAGAAGATGTACACGGAAGCAGTGCCGGGCGAACCCCACGGACCAAGGCAGTGCACATGCTGACCGAGGGCCATCGAGGGCTGCCCACCGCCCGCACCGCCCTTCTCTCGCTCCCCAGCGCTCACTCAGGAGCGCTGGAGAAGACAAGGGCAGTCGTCGTCTTGCTCACACCTGCAAGTTCGCCGTCTCTCTCCCTGCCTCCCATCCTCCTCCCTGTCCACCCACCCCCCAGCATGTACCCCACTGATACTGCAGTTCCCGCTCAGTTTTCCACGTTCCCTTTTGAGGATGCTGTAGCTGGATGGACTAGATGCTGGTTTCCAGGGCGCCCTCAGGATAGCCCCTCCTCCTCCCAGCCATGCGAGCATCATTGCCCATCCTGCTCCTTCCTCCCTTTCACTCAGCCTGCCTGCTCAGAGCAGGAGAGANTTCAGCTCACAATCAGAAACCTTTCCCTGACCAGGTCACAGAGGGGCTGCCACCCCGTCCCTGCACCCAGGGCCCCTGGAGAAGGAGAGGAAGCTTCTCCAACAGCAGGGGGCCCCGGGGTCAGAAAGAGGGGAGGCTTTCCTGGGGGCCTCCTCTGCAGGCGGGCTGGGGGCCTGATGCCCTGGCTGTGAATCCAGCTCTGCCTGCTATCAGCTGAGTGCCCAGAGACTCACAGTCATCTCCCCAACCTCGGGTCCCTCAGACGGTGAACCTCTTTCCCTGCTCAGCTGAGATGGTTCAACGAGATGATCCATCATCTTCTCCCACAGAGGGCCTAACGAAGAGCAGGAGATCAAAAACACCTTTATTCCATGATATTCAGAAGAGAAGGACAACCACACTACCTAGAAACTGCTGCGGAGTCTCCCAGGATTATGAATTCTAACACCGAACGCCAGTGCCTTGCTCAGATGAGCTATGCCCACCCTGAAAATCAAAGGCTGGAAACACCCTTCTCAACAAACCCCGTCCCCACGTGGAAACAACAAAGAACAGAACCTAAAATCAGCCGTCCTGGGTGTGAGTCCCCTCTCTGCCAGCACTGGACACTGCAAACCATCCTGTCAGGAGGGACTAACCTGCATTTTACAGATGAATCAACTGAGGCATGAAGAACTTACGGGGTTTTCCCGAAGTCACAACAACCCCCAGGGTCTGCTGTGAAGACCAAGTGAGAAGATGTACACGGAAGCAGTGCCGGGCGAACCCCACGGACCAAGGCAGTGCACATGCTGACCGAGGGCCATCGAGGGCTGCCCACCGCCCGCACCGCCCTTCTCTCGCTCCCCAGCGCTCACTCAGGAGCGCTGGAGAAGACAAGGGCAGTCGTCGTCTTGCTCACACCTGCAAGTTCGCCGTCTCTCTCCCTGCCTCCCGTCCTCCTCCCTGTCCACCCACCCCCCAGCATGTACCCCACTGATACTGCAGTTCCCACTCAGTTTTCCACGTTCCCTTTTGAGGATGATGTAGCTGGATGGACTAGATGCTGGTTTCCAGGGCGCCCTCAGGATAGCCCCTCCTCCTCCCAGCCATGCGAGCATCATTGCCCATCCTGCTCCTTCCTCCCTTTCACTCAGCCTGCCTGCTCAGAGCAGGAGAGACAGGCAGTCAACGCTGGGTAACTGCTACTAATCACAGGTGACAGCAAGAATGTAAACAACACAGGAAACATCTAAATGCAATCCAAGTGGCAAGGAAACACGGCTCGCTGGCTCCTTCTCTGGAGAACACGGCTTTCCTGCCACCCTCTTTCAGAAACTCTGCCCATGAACGCCCGGTGAATATGCAACCCCAGAAACCAAGAACTTGTGGAGAGCAGGACGACTGAACGCCGAACCGTAACTTCTAGCCCTGCTATCTCTGGGAAGGACTTTCTAGAGTCATTTGATTTTCTATTTACAGCAATCATTTCAATGTGTCCTTTTCTGGGGGCTGGGGGAGTGAGGTGGCAGAGGTTGGACACCCCTTTGAGAATCCATTCAAAGCTAAGAAACCTCTCCCAGGAATAACATAAAATATTTTGCATGTCATTTCAAGGGTTCTTAGAGCCCAAGGTGAAACCCATTTTCTAAAACGTGGACAAGACACTAAGCACAGGAGATAATACGGGGAAGTGTAAACGTCTTTCAAACGTCCGAGAGGCACAAAAGGGCATTTCTAGGTCTGTACTCACTGCATAAACCTAGGACGAGGCTTCTTTGCTGTTGCTTTCTTTTTTTCCCTCTCTTTAGATTGACACTGTGCTTCTAAACCACCTCCTTCAATGCAAATTGAGAACTCAATTGATTAACTGCTGTGAACTTCCACTTGGTTCGTTTAAAGCCTGGTTCAGCAAGGACCAAGAACGTGTTGGGTGTGACTGCATAATTAAATGACAGTTCCCAAACCCACAGGAAATAGTGTTTTAAGGTCTGATATCAACTCTAGGTACCGTCGCGGCCCTCCATTAACAAAGATCTACAATCGACGTCACCTCCTGCTGCCTGATTTTGGAACAGTCGCTGCACCTTTTGTCTGTGGGGCTGGGGGCCAGGAGAGGACGGAGGGGCTGCTTGCTCATGTGGGGCTTCTTACCTCTGTGCCTGTTGGTCGTCTTATCAAACATCAGCATCGCGTCCTCCACCTGCAGAGCAAACACAAAACAGAGTTTGCTTCAGAAACTTTAACAAAATACGGGACACACTGTATGTTCAGGGGAGGGGGGCAGTTTCCATTATAGAAATCATGTTGTTCATTAATACCTATTTGAAAACACAAATTTTAAAAGAGAAAATAAATCACCGTCTTTCCGTCTTTCCAACCTAGCACCGCCACATTCAGCATCTGGTGTACTTCCCTCTCATTTTTGTGAAAATCTATGCCTGTGGCTTCCCTGGTGGCTCAGTGGTAAAAAAAAAAAAAATCTGCCCACCAGTGCAGGAGATGTGAGTTCAGTCCCTGGGTCAGGAAGGTTCCTGGAGAAGGAAATGGCAACCTACTCCAGTATTACCCACTCCAGTATTATTTGCCTGGAAAAAACCATGGACAGGACATGGGGTCGCTAAGAGTCGGACATGACATAGCACAAATGCATGAGTGCCTATTTTAACATAGTTTAAAATCCTATCACACGCGGAATTTCCCCCTTGTTCTTTTTCACTTAGATAATATTACAACCCTGCAAACATCTCCCAGAGCACTACATCACGAATACTATCTTTTATTCCCCTAGATTTTTTTGTGGTAAAATACTCAGAACATAAAAATTGCCATTGCAACCCTCTTTACGTGTACAGTTCAGTGGTATCAAATAAATTCATAACGTTGCAGGAGCATCACCACCATTCATCTCCAGAACTTCTTCCTCTTGTAAAACTGAAAGTCTACCCCCTTTAAGGGGGACCCCTTCATCCCTTCAGCCTATGGCAGCCACCTGCCCACTTTCTATCACCAAGACTGGGACCCCTCTAAGTATTTCACATAAGTGGAGTTACACGGATTTGTCTTTTTTTTTTGTGACTGGCTTAGCTCACTTGGCATAATGTCCTCAAGGTTCATCCATCTTCCATTAATGTATAGATCACATTTGCTTATCCACTTGCCCACTTGGATTTCAGCTATTGTAAATAATGCTGCTATGAACACGGGTGTACAAATATCCCGAGTCTCTGCTTTCACTTCTTTTGGATACATACCCAAAAGTAAAACTGCTGGATCATACAGTAACTTGGTGTTTTTTTTTGTTTTTTTTTTTGAAGAACTGCTATATATAGTGGCTGTACTACTTTACATTCCAAACAAAAGTGCACAAAGGTTTTAATTTCTCTACATCCTTGCTAATACTTGCTATTTTCTGCCTTAAAAAACCAAACAAACAAACAGTAGTCATCCTAATGGGTTTGAGGTCTTGTGAATACTAGCTTGACGGTTGCATTTCATGGAGGGAGATGCTATAGCTTATTTAATCATCCTTCAGGATGTTTCCAGTTAGAAACAATGAAACGTAAACATTTTGATTGTTCTGGGCTGAACTATCTCCATCCCCCACCCCTGCCAAATTCATATATTGAAATCCTAATGCCCAGGTTCTGAGAATGTGACTGCATTTGAAGACAGGACATAAAGAGGTAACTAAGTGAAAATGGTAACCTGATGGTTAGTTAAAGTAGTTCCAATGAGAGCTGACTCCTTGGGAAAGACCCTGAGGCTGGGAAAGATTGAAGGCAGGAGGAGAAGGGGATGACAGAGGATGAGACGGTTGGATGGCATCACCGACTCGATGGACATGAGTTTGAGCAAGCTCCGGGAGTTGGTGATGGACAGGGAAGCCTGGTCTGCTGCAGTCCATGGGGTCACAGAGTCAGACACGACAGAGCGACTGAACTGAAGTTAAAATGCGGTCCTTAGGGGTGGCTCTGATTTGGTACGGCTGGGGTTCTTACACAAAGAGGAAGTCTGGACACAGGTACAAAGAGATCCATACTCACGTCCCACACAGACCTAAAGAAATCACTTAAGAAATCAGATTTGGCTTTGAAGTCCACTCCTTTTACTTATGATCCAGCCCTTGATTCGCTTCATTGTGAGTGCAGGCGCTGTTCTGAAACCACCAGCCATTCACCTGCAGGCTGCACCGAGTCTGGCTAGGTGTGTAGCCTGGGCTCCTCGAGCATCCTGTGCCCAAGGTTGGCAGTGAAAACACAACCCAGAACTTTCCTGCTGCTCCAGTGGTTGGGAATCTGCCTGCCAATGCTGGGGACACAGGTTTGATGCCTGGCCCGGGAAGATGCCACAGGGCAGCCAAGCCCTCGCACCACAGCTTCTGAAGCCCAGGTGCCCATGCTCCACAACAAGAGAAGCCAGCCCAAGGAGAAGCCTCGTATCGGAAAGGAAGAGCGGCCCCTCTCCGCTGCAACTAGAGAAAGCCCGTGCACAGCAAGGAAGACCCGGTGCGGCCAAATATAAATAAACGAAAAAAAAAAAAAACAATCCAACCATGTGGCTGTGGGTGAACGGAACTGTTAGCCAGAAGGCTCCACATTTGGAGCAATTTCAGTGTGTGTGTGGGGTGTGTGTGTGTGTGTGTGTGTGTGTGGTGGGGAGGACCGAGTACTGTTCACTGGAGCTCAAAGGCTCACAAATGAGCTTGGGGGCCTGAGCTAAGTCAGCTGAGAAAAAGAATCATCGGCTATTCATTCTCACTCCTCCCAGACGACAGTCTTCAATGGAGGGGAAGACACCGGGCAAAGCAATAAAACCAGGTTTAAAATGGTGCCTCCCGACAAATCAAATCTATTTTCTTAGACGCTATCAAATATAATAGGGGGAAGAGCAAAGTCAAGGTAAGAATGGAAGAAGGGGTAGGCAAGCCAGACACAAACCTCCGAGGGACTGGCCTAGCTTCAAAATCCCTTCTGGAGTCAGGGCCCCCTTGTGTTGCTAAGCAACCGAGCCTGAACAAACAGGCTCCTGGGGCCTTCCCCTTCTGCTCCCCATTTCCGCAGTCAGTGACTGGGAGAGAGATGGCCCTGCCTGGTGACTGCTCCTCTGGCAGGGAGCTGCCCTCTCTTCCCCAGGCACCAGGCTGAGGNAAAAAGAATCATCGGCTATTCATTCTCACTCCTCCCAGACGACAGTCTTCAATGGAGGGGAAGACACCGGGCAAAGCAATAAAACCAGGTTTAAAATGGTGCCTCCCGACAAATCAAATCTATTTTCTTAGACGCTATCAAATATAATAGGGGGAAGAGCAAAGTCAAGGTAAGAATGGAAGAAGGGGTAGGCAAGCCAGACACAAACCTCCGAGGGACTGGCCTAGCTTCAAAATCCCTTCTGGAGTCAGGGCCCCCTTGTGTTGCTAAGCAACCGAGCCTGAACAAACAGGCTCCTGGGGCCTTCCCCTTCTGCTCCCCATTTCCGCAGTCAGTGACTGGGAGAGAGATGGCCCTGCCTAGTGACTGCTCCTCTGGCAGGGAGCTGCCCTCTCTTTCCCAGGCACCAGGCTGAGGGGAGTAGGCGATGCTAGTCTGCACGGGGAGTGGGATGCCTTTACCAGACCTCTCCCCAGCCAGGCAGGCTTGATGAGCCACCAGACACCTGCTGAGACCAGACACACCACAGCGGGCTGCCTCCCACGCACCCCTTAAGCAAGACCGCCAGAAGATCAACTGGTTTGTTTGTACATGGAGCCGTCACACTTGTCCATATGGCATTGCAGACCCAGACCTTGGGCCTCGACGAGGATTCCACCGCCTGNGGGGAGTAGGCGATGCTAGTCTGCACGGGGAGTGGGATGCCTTTACCAGACCTCTCCCCAGCCAGGCAGGCTTGATGAGCCCCCAGACACCTGCTGAGACCAGATACACCACAGCGGGCTGCCTCCCACGCACCCCTTAAGCAAGACCGCCAGAAGATCAACTGGTTTGTTTGTACATAGAGCCGTCACACTTGTCCATATGGCATTGCAGACCCAGACCTTGGGCCTCAACGAGGATTCCACCGCCTGGGGTGCGGGCTAGGGGTGGGGTGACAGGTGAAGCCTGCCGGGTACCACACACGTAAACCTGACGTCTGTTTCACATCCATCACCGTATTTTCTTATTTTGAGCTGAAAATGCCTAATGGTAAGAAAAACAGTTTTCCTTTCTGTGTTAGCCATGTTTGGGTACTGAAACTCAGATCCCCTTAGGAAATAAATATTTTGAATTTTAAAAAAGTATTTTCAATCCCCACCCATCCCTGCCGCCCTTTTCACAGTGTTTAATTGAGTCCCTCTTTGCCTTCTTACGCTTCAGCATTTTCTGACGCTGCCCTCCTCACAGCTGCTCCACCCTGGTGAGCGAGGGGGAGGATCTGTATATGTGTTTTGGGGGCAACCATTGTCGTAAAAAACAGAGCTCTTTCCTCTACAGAGCGGGGTACAATGGGCCTCACAAAGACCTCCTGAACAGATAAAGCAACGGGGCGCAAGAAAAATTCTATTAACACTTTACAAAACAACATCTAAGGAGTAGCTAGAGAGGAAAGAGAAAGGGAAAAAAGAAAAACCAATATGAATAAGTCTCCGTGCTTGGGGGAAGAAAACTTTTCAGTGATTACAAAACACTTATTAATTCAGAGAAGCCATCAATGCGATACAAATCTGGCAGAACAGCAAGAGCTGAAACTGGAAGAATTTGAATATACAAAGACTGAATAGAATGAAAAACACGGCCTCACATACGGGGCTGTTTCTCACGGTTCTACGTGAATCAAACAGAAGCGGCTTGTGTGAGTCTCCATCACACAAGGACGTGAGGGATACGGTCAAGGGAGCTGGTATTCAGCCCCAGAGACAGCAAACCGCTAACTGTGTCTGCCTGTCTCTCCTTCTCCCTCTCTCTCTCTCACATACAGAGGCAGACTGCCTGGCTGTGCAGAGTTCAGCCTGCAAGCCAGGCCTCGTTCACGGAGCTGGAAGAACACAAGGGAGCTGGCAGGCGGGTGGACACGGGCATTTCTCTGACTTCAGGGAGAAAACACCACTATCCTTGGTGGAATACAGCTTCAAGGCTCCACCCTCCTCGTCATGATCAGCACTGGTGCTGGTTTTGCGTTGACGGTGCCCTCACTAGTCCGTACAGATTTCTTTCTATATACCAGAAGTGGGGGCCCACAGGCCTAGTGGTGCTGTGGGATCCTGGGGTGGGGATGAGGGGAGGCAGTGTCTGAACCTGAGTATGTCTGTCCCATGTCCTGGCACCTGCCTGATCTGTCTGGGGAGGAGAAAAGTGTTCCAATCTTGAGATCTTCCTTCCAATAACTTCAAGCAGGTATAAAACACAGCCCTGACACCCTCGACGGTGTATCTTTGCAAATGACAAAGGAGGGCAAGTAACTCTTAAGGGAGCTGCTTGGGGATACCCCTGTTGTCGTCCGACACCAGAGGGTCATGAACCTGTAACCCCAGCCCTCGCAAGGCGCAGACGACACTGTGACCTCCTCAGAGGTGCCCCATGTACACCCTGCCCCATCTGAGACTCAGTTCTGGGGAGCCACACCGTCTCCGTGGCCTGGGGATTGCGCAGGGCGTCTCAAACCTCGTCCCTTTCAGAATCACCCAGAGAACTGGTTAAAACACAGACTCCCCTGGGCTTCAGCCCCAGGCTGTCTGATTCAGGAAGCAGCGTTTGCATTTCTAACAAGCACCAGCTGTTGGCTTGTGGACCCCACTTTCCATGTGCTGCTCTAAGGGAGGAGAAACGAGAACAGAAGTTAAAGACCGTGGACAGAGCGGCTTCTTCCTCTTTGCACACACTCAGGGCTCAATACAGGAGCCGAATTTCTCTCACAGCGGCAATCAGGGCACGTCAGCGTGGCAACCGGCAGCCTGCTCTGTTCCCTGTCTCTCGGACATTCATACTCCAAGATCCTGAAAATGACGACAGCAGAACCCCGACGGAAAAGGTGACAAGCAGGACTTCCTAGTAGCAACCAGGCTGTCCCTGGCACCCAGTGCAGGAGAAATTCGGACTCTACTCGGACAACAGAAACATCCCTTCTAACAGACCATCATTAGGTCAGCTCAGCTGTGATCAGATAATCTAATCAATTAACTTGACTTTTATGTGACATGTATTTATTAGGTATGCACTAGTTGCAAAGTATTAGCCTAAGTTCCAAGTAAGAGGCACATTATATAGGTTCATGGTATACGGATTGCAATAATGGTCCCCACACCCTTTATCTTGAAATTCTGTATCAATAGCTCCCCTTTCAAAAGAGGCAGAGTCTATCTCCCCATCCTGTGTATCTGGACTTGACTTGCTGTGGTCAGTAAACGAGGTGGAGAGGGTGGCACGCCTGTGGAGGGCCTGGCCTTGTGAGGAACTCTGGGTTCCAATTTGCCCTCTCTGGCATCTCTCTGCCATCACCATGAAACAGACACGGCCAGGATGGCCTCAGACAGGATGGGAAACACGTGGAGCAGGGCCAAGTGCTCAGGGGCCCTGGTGAGACCAGCCTAGACGGGCGGGCAGCTGGGCAACCCCAAAACATGCACGTGGACCTGGCCGAGACCAGGACAGCCAGCAGCAGAGTCTGGAGTCTACTCCAGACTTGGGGAATAAACAGCCAATTTCTACCACAGAGGTTCTGTGCTTGTCTGTTAAACAGCATTCTTGCAGCAACAGGTAACTCATACGTGGCCCCTGCTTGCTTGCTCTCTCTCTCAAAAACAAAAAGCTTTCAGTCTATAAGAAGGTACACCGGCAGTCTCAAATAGTATCAGACAGTGAAGAGAGACAGGGGAAGGGGCGGGAGGAGGAAGGCGGACTATGGCCTGAGTATCAGCCCATTGACTCCACCTTCCCAGTGGGGTGCAGGCATTCGGGTGAGAAGGGACTGCCTCTCCATCTCTCCCCAGGAGCGAGGTTGGAGACCGAGATCCTGGAAATGCCAAAACAAGTTGGCAAAACGCTCCTCTGCAAATAAGCACCATGAAAATCTGCAGTCATTAGCAGTCAAGTCAGTGGGTGATGCCTCTCTAATCCTAATTCATTTAATGAATGAGCGAACCTTCTCTATAATGAGCCGAAAGATTTACTGTGAGCAGACGTTCTTGCTGGGTGATTTCAGAAGTAGGCAGAAGATGCTGGCCATATCCAGAGGGGAGACGTTAGCCTGCCCGGCTCCTACACTGCCTAAAGAGAAAACCTTTCAAGCCATGGATCAAAGCAGCGCCTCACGAGAGAGGTCAAAAGTTCTGCTGGTCAGGCGGGCTGGCCGGAGTTTGGAACCCCAAGGGGTGCCCTCAGACCCCTGCCGCTTCTGCCTATGGTTTGGCTCCACAAGTAGGCAGCAGGTGAACGATGCTGATCTGGGGATGTAGAGAACTTGGTCCCAGGAAAGGATGAAAGAGCTGCTGGTCAATAACTCAGCAGGCGCTGGGCCACAAAACAACGCACGGGCAGGATCTGGGCTCCAATTCCAGCTCCACCAGAGGCTCACCGGGGACACGGCACCTCCTTTCTCGGCCCTTACATTTCTCATCTGTGAAGGCAGGAAGCTGCATGGGGTGGTCACTGATGACCCATCTGCAGAGATTCTGCCGAGGACTCCGAGATGGACTGTGGAGCCTGCTGGGACCACAGCTGGGAGCTCAGACTCACCAGGGGCCCTTTCAAATCCCCTGTGCCCTGAGGACGTTCCAGGCTGTGGAATGTTCGCTGTGGCTGGCCAGCATGCCTGGAGAAATGTCCCACCCCCTCCTGGCACACGAACACACACACACACACACACACACACACACCACAAACCACACGTACCCAGAACAAAGCAGGAAATGGCACTTCAAGTGATCCTTAAATTATCTGGTCAGACACAAGGAGGGAGAGGGAAAGGAAGCGAAGAGACCCAAGCTCTTCAAACTCCCCCGGAACAAATGCCTTTCATGTTGCTTCCTGCTCCCACTCGAAGCGTTCGTTCCAATAAACGCCCATAAATGCGAAACGACAACGACACTACAGTGTGAGGAGTTTAATGGGTCTGCTGATGCTCTATAAACTCCAGGCGCTGAAGTCATCAGGGTGGAGTGCGTGTCCTATACTAGGCAGGTCAGCCCAGAACAGAGGAGCCTGGGATCCAGGCTGGAGACCAAGGAGGCCTGATCCCCGGGAGCGTTTCTGCACGGAGGGTAGCATGGCTCTGCACTTTTGCCCAAGCACTGGGTGAGGGAGTCTAGTTTATGGAGATGAGACTGCTCAGTATGCTCTAGCTTTGACAAGAGTAAGGACAGTCCATCTTCAATCACTGCCCAAAAGGAAGAAAAGTGGAGAAAAAGGAGCAGGCAGGAAAATCCCATTAGCTCATGCTGAAATCTAGATCAGTAGTTTTCAACCCTGACTGCTCACCAGAATCACATGAGGGACTAAAAAGAAAAAAAAAAAAAAAATCCCCGTTGCCAGGGTCACACCCTGACCAGTGAAATCAGCCTCTGGGGGGCAAGGGGCGGCAGTGGAACATTTACAGCTTCCTCCAGGGATTCCAGGGGCAGCCAAGGCTGAGAACCACTGTCCTAATGGGTAATTACAGCGGAGTTGAGCCTTCATCACCGCGTATGTGGGTGGAGATGGGCCCTAAATATAAAATGGGTATCACCCAGACTGTCAGCTGCCTGAAGGCTGGCTGTCTGTCCCCTGCTGGATCCGCAGGCCCTGTGCCACAGGTGGCTTTTGGGGCTCTCCTCACCTTGTCTTGGTCTTAGGACAAGACAGTCAAAGTTCCATTCCGAAGGAGGCTCGGAAGGGCCAAAAACTGAACACAGGACTTTAAGGGCCTAAAGAAATTGCTGGATTTTTTTTCACCACCATCAATAACATTTTCACTTGTATTATTGCTTTGCACGACAATCCCTGAAGGCAGGGATTATTACAAGCTCCCTGAGCCTCAGTTTCCTCCCTGGCGGGCCCGGAGCTGGGCCCAGGACTCCGCAGCTGGTGGTCTGAGTCCGCGTGCCAGCCAGGCCTGCTTGCCGTGGCTCAGGCTCCAGGACGGCAGGCACACAAGCCCCTGGGCCCCCAACCGCCCGCTTGGTCCACTGACTTCTGGGAGGCTGCAGCCAGGGAGGTGCTGAGTGGGCTAGGCACTTCCTTCATTCCAAGACTCAGAAGATTCCAGCTTCCAACCACTTGATGGTTTCTTTATGTTGACTCAAGCCCATGCCTTAAATAAGTAACAAGACGGCCTGTTCAGTTCCTCCCCAATTCTTTCTTTGGTAGTAAAGTAGAAATTGCACTTGCTATTTTAACCATTTTTTTGATAAACAATTCAGTGGCATTAAGGACATTTCCTAAACTCTTCATGGAAGGCTCCTAAGTCTTACTATGACCAGAATGTTCTTTCCCCATTAGCAAGACTCTTTTACTGGCCCTATTTTTTTCTACTTTTAATTATTTTTAATTCACTTTAAATGGATCCTTTAATTCATTTTCCCATTTAACTTAAAAACAAAACAAGCCCCCGTGTTCATCAGAGAGCAGTTGTGAACTCATAAAATGACACTTGCCATAGGCATTAAAGTGGGTGTGTCTATCTTGGAGATGTAGACACTTTACTTACATAAATGCACGCAAGACGTCTTGCTCAGGGATTCTGATTCCATACGTAAATATCAGAGTCTAGGCTATGAAATGTCTTTCCCCTGAAATAATGATGACTGTAATAGCTACCATTTACTGGAGCTTAATAGGCAATTTGCAAAGCTCATTTAATTATCACAACAGCTCTGAGATAGATATTATCACACCCATTATATAGGTAAGGAAATGGTGGCTCACTGCGATTAAGTGACTTGCCTAGGATCACGCATGCGGCAAATGACAGAGCCGGGATTTACACTCAGATGCATGCCCATATCTTTCTCCTGGTCTCCCTCGACTGCGTTCTATTTTTCAATCCCCAGGGCCCCGTGTAGCTGCACTGTCTCCCGAGTGAACCAACAAACACTCCCTTAAAACTCTACCAAAAAGTTAAGAAAGGTGATGAGGTAACCAAGGCAGCAGCTGTATACTGCCTCTGGCAGGCTTTGGAGAAGAAAGAAGAGTTGGAGGGAGGAGCAAATGGAGAAGGAGGCTGAGAGGTCTCTTCCCTCTAGATGGCTGAACTCGAGAACCCCTGAGCCCACTTGTCCACTCTGTGGTCGGTCACAGAGCAGGCTGGGGGCACAGGTGGAACGGGCAGAAGGATCCCAAAACTCAGTCCTCAGGCTGCCAGAGTGCCTGCTGGGCACCAGCACCGAGAACGCTGAGTCCCACTTCCTGGAGCTGTGAGGAGGCCTTCAGGTGGCGGGTGGCCAGTGACGAATGCGCAGGACGTGCTCATCGTGAGATATTTGTTGCAAGTCACCGCCCCACCCCTGGCAGTCTCCTGGTGTGTGCACCTACACACATGCGTGTGCAAACGTACACATACCCTACACCGTTCACTGGAGGAATGCGCCCAAGCTGTGCGACTCCTCTCTGCAAACGGGTGACAGCTGCTGAAGAAACCAGCGTGCCCTCGGGGGCGCAGTCCCAGGAGGCACCCCTCAAATCCGAGCACCTGTCTGGATGGCTTCCAGTGGAAGTGTGGGCCCAGGCTGGGCCCAGCATCACCCCAGAGGGCAGGGCTGGAGGCTGTCTTGGGGGACGTCCCTGCCAGGGTGAGACAGGCGGCTGTGAAGGAGGGTGGTGGGAGAGGGACCAGGACAGGCCGGGCGCGAGCTGCCAGAGGAGAAGCAGTTGGTTCTGCAGGCTTGACAGCTGTCACGCGGAAACAGCATCTGGCCTAACGGCCTCTTGAGCGGAGCGCCTTCGCGTGGCGGTGGTGAGCGCCGGAAATCCACGGCCCGTTTGCAGTGCTGGCTGTTGAGTGGGCGCGTGCGTGCAGGCGGGTGGGAGTGCACTGCGGGCGGGCAGGCTGCCTCAGGCTCCTCTCCCCCCAGCCCAGCCTCTCCCCATCAGGCCTCACCTACCGTGAAAAAGGCCCAAACCTGCCAGCTCCGGAGGAGACAGGCGGGTCATTAGTGGAGCACTGATGGGCTGTAACACTCTNAAAAAAAAAAAAAAATCCCCGTTGCCAGGGTCACACCCTGACCAGTGAAATCAGCCTCTGGGGGGCAAGGGGCGGCAGTGGAACATTTACAGCTTCCTCCAGGGATTCCAGGGGCAGCCAAGGCTGAGAACCACTGTCCTAATGGGTAATTACAGCGGAGTTGAGCCTTCATCACCGCGTATGTGGGTGGAGATGGGCCCTAAATATAAAATGGGTATCACCCAGACTGTCAGCTGCCTGAAGGCTGGCTGTCTGTCCCCTGCTGGATCCGCAGGCCCTGTGCCACAGGTGGCTTTTGGGGCTCTCCTCACCTTGTCTTGGTCTTAGGACAAGACAGTCAAAGTTCCATTCCGAAGGAGGCTCGGAAGGGCCAAAAACTGAACACAGGACTTTAAAGGCCTAAAGAAATTGCTGGATTTTTTTTCACCACCATCAATAACATTTTCACTTGTATTATTGCTTTGCACGACAATCCCTGAAGGCAGGGATTATTACAAGCTCCCTGAGCCTCAGTTTCCTCCCTGGCGGGCCCGGAGCTGGGCCCAGGACTCCGCAGCTGGTGGTCTGAGTCCGCGTGCCAGCCAGGCCTGCTTGCCGTGGCTCAGGCTCCAGGACGGCAGGCACACAAGCCCCTGGGCCCCCAACCGCCCGCTTGGTCCACTGACTTCTGGGAGGCTGCAGCCAGGGAGGTGCTGAGTGGGCTAGGCACTTCCTTCATTCCAAGACTCAGAAGATTCCAGCTTCCAACCACTTGATGGTTTCTTTATGTTGACTCAAGCCCATGCCTTAAATAAGTAACAAGACGGCCTGTTCAGTTCCTCCCCAATTCTTTCTTTGGTAGTAAAGTAGAAATTGCACTTGCTATTTTAACCATTTTTTTGATAAACAATTCAGTGGCATTAAGGACATTTCCT
This sequence comes from Raphicerus campestris, assembly GCA_006410735.1. NCBI lineage: Eukaryota > Metazoa > Chordata > Mammalia > Artiodactyla > Bovidae > Raphicerus > Raphicerus campestris. The sequence goes on along the minus strand of SJYW01034489.1, from coordinate 138,626 downwards.
AAACTCTTCATGGAAGGCTCCTAAGTCTTACTATGACCAGAATGTTCTTTCCCCATTAGCAAGACTCTTTTACTGGCCCTATTTTTTTCTACTTTTAATTATTTTTAATTCACTTTAAATGGATCCTTTAATTCATTTTCCCATTTAACTTAAAAACAAAACAAGCCCCCGTGTTCATCAGAGAGCAGTTGTGAACTCATAAAATGACACTTGCCATAGGCATTAAAGTGGGTGTGTCTATCTTGGAGATGTAGACACTTTACTTACATAAATGCACGCAAGACGTCTTGCTCAGGGATTCTGATTCCATACGTAAATATCAGAGTCTAGGCTATGAAATGTCTTTCCCCTGAAATAATGATGACTGTAATAGCTACCATTTACTGGAGCTTAATAGGCAATTTGCAAAGCTCATTTAATTATCACAACAGCTCTGAGATAGATATTATCACACCCATTATATAGGTAAGGAAATGGTGGCTCACTGCGATTAAGTGACTTGCCTAGGATCACGCATGCGGCAAATGACAGAGCCGGGATTTACACTCAGATGCATGCCCATATCTTTCTCCTGGTCTCCCTCGACTGCGTTCTATTTTTCAATCCCCAGGGCCCCGTGTAGCTGCACTGTCTCCCGAGTGAACCAACAAACACTCCCTTAAAACTCTACCAAAAAGTTAAGAAAGGTGATGAGGTAACCAAGGCAGCAGCTGTATACTGCCTCTGGCAGGCTTTGGAGAAGAAAGAAGAGTTGGAGGGAGGAGCAAATGGAGAAGGAGGCTGAGAGGTCTCTTCCCTCTAGATGGCTGAACTCGAGAACCCCTGAGCCCACTTGTCCACTCTGTGGTCGGTCACAGAGCAGGCTGGGGGCACAGGTGGAACGGGCAGAGGGATCCCAGAACTCAGTCCTCAGGCTGCCAGAGTGCCTGCTGGGCACCAGCACCGAGAACGCTGAGTCCCACTTCCTGGAGCTGTGAGGAGGCCTTCAGGTGGCGGGTGGCCAGTGACGAATGCGCAGGACGTGCTCATCGTGAGATATTTGTTGCAAGTCACCGCCCCACCCCTGGCAGTCTCCTGGTGTGTGCACCTACACACATGCGTGTGCAAACGTACACATACCCTACACTGTTCACTGGAGGAATGCGCCCAAGCTGTGCGACTCCTCTCTGCAAACGGGTGACAGCTGCTGAAGAAACCAGCGTGTCCTCGGGGGCGCAGTCCCAGGAGGCACCCCTCAAATCCGAGCACCTGTCTGGATGGCTTCCAGTGGAAGTGTGGGCCCAGGCTGGGCCCAGCATCACCCCAGAGGGCAGGGCTGGAGGCTGTCTTGGGGGACGTCCCTGCCAGGGTGAGACAGGCGGCTGTGAAGGAGGGTGGTGGGAGAGGGACCAGGACAGGCCGGGCGCGAGCTGCCAGAGGAGAAGCAGTTGGTTCTGCAGGCTTGACAGCTGTCACGCAGAAACAGCATCTGGCCTAACGGCCTCTTGAGCGGAGCGCCTTCGCGTGGCGGTGGTGAGCGCCGGAAATCCACGGCCCGTTTGCAGTGCTGGCTGTTGAGTGGGCGCGTGCGTGCAGGCGGGTGAGAGTGCACTGCGGGCGGGCAGGCTGCCTCAGGCTCCTCTCCCCCCAGCCCAGCCTCTCCCCATCAGGCCTCACCTACCGTGAAAAAGGCCCAAACCTGCCAGCTCCGGAGGAGACAGGCGGGTCATTAGTGGAGCACTGATGGGCTGTAACACTCTCTTGCATTCCCATTAAACAAATACTAAACTGCTAATTGCCAAAATAGATCTCCACCACTCTGACCGAACAGGGGAAGGGTTTATAATTACCAAGTGTGAAAACGCGCAGCCTGTAAATAACCGCCTCATCTGTCCTAATACGGGCTGATATTGATGGGCATGAAATAAACATCAGGACCAAATGGAAAAATCACCCGCATCTCCTGTGGCCGATGCAATCTCGAATGGTGACAAGCGTGGCTGCAGTCACTGGCTCGGGGAGGGAAGAGGGGAGAATGGACTTGGACGGGGTTGGAGAATCTAGGTTCCAAACCCGATTTTCCATCCCTTGGGCTTTCAGCATCTTCTTTCAGCCTGGAGGACAGGCTGTGATTTGATGATGGGATAAAAGGCTCGCCTGCACCCTGGGAATGCCCAGGCCCAGGACCCTCTGCGACAGGCCTTCACGGCACATTCTATCAGGCTCTCTTGAACAGACTGGTTGGTGAGGATGGAGAATCAGGGAGACAGAGAGTTTTGCCAAGGTGACATGTTTATTCACGAACCAGTGTCTATCAAGGCTATCCTATCTGGCCGATGCAAAGAGTTGGTTGCAATGCATGGATGAAGAGAACTGGGGTTTAAAATCACCTCTGGGCCTCGTCACGCTACCACTGGGATGGCAGGGAGACGAGTCTGAAAGGGAAAGTGTTAGCTGCTCAGTCATGTTCGACTCTTTGCGACCCTCATGGACTGCAGCCTGCCAGGCTCCTCTGTCCATAGGATTCTCCAGGCAATAACACTGGGGTGGGTTGCCATTCCTTTCTCCAGGGGATCTTCCCAACCCCGGGATCAAACCTGGGATTCCTGCATTGCAGGCAGATTCTTTATCATCTGAGCCACATAGGAAGCCCATGGATGGGTCTATCAGATTGCAAAGACCTCCCTTCCCCCGACTGCACCTGAGGAGGGGGAGATGACCTGCCAAAGGTCACAGAAACGGTCTCCCCTTCACTCTCCACCAGCCTGTGATTCTGAGGGATTCAGCAGGACTTACAGTGAAAGACCGAAGCCAAAGACAGAGGTTCCCTTGGTCTCAGAATTAGTCCTGGGAATTAAAAGTGACTGGTAGTCTCTGCTCCCCTCCCCACCTGGAGCAGGCATCCGTTCTCCAGGGCTCCTCTGAACCCGTTTTGGAGCTTCAAAGACTCTCAGCATCTCCATCCAATCAATCCCTCGGTCGGATTCAGGAACAGCAGCACTTAGAGGCCTGACATAGCAGCTCCCTCTGACCAGAAGCCCAGTGTGGCACACAGAAGAATCCTGCCAACCGCATGGCATCAGGCAGCTGAATCAGGGCACCAAGCAGCACCCAGCCCAAAGCTTCCTAATGGGGCTCAAGAGTGTCTCCAGAAGCTCTTCCCCTCTGGGCCACACGAGAGCCAATCTCCTGGGCACCCTGGCCCTGAAGTCGCCCCAGGGTCCTGGGCCAAAGACCCCATCAAATGTCAGCATAAGGAAGGAAGGTCTGAACTACAGACAATTTCTAAAGGAATTCTACACTGTCACTTGGAAATTCCTAAAGCATCTTCAAATAACGGCTAACAACGCTACTGAGAACAAAGTTCAGGTGCGGCAATAAAGGCGAAAGGACTTGTTCACTCAGCAAGGTTACTTCCTGTTCAGAGCGGATCATAAATATCCGAGCTGGAAAGGTCCAGCACAGTCATTCTGCAGAGGGACAAAGTGGCTCTCAGTGATGCTGGGGCGGGGCAGGGGGGGGGCGGACCAAAAAGCCTGGTGGGGATCAGAAGTCCTGGGTTCACACACCCACGCCCACCTCTGACTGTCCCAGGCAGGGCCTCTGGAGGCTCAGTCTCCCTGCATGAAAAGGGCTGATGATCACCCCAGCCCCAAGAAGCAGAAAGCAATGTAACACACAGGGAAGTAGTCAGGTTGGTGGTAGATTACGTCCCTTGCTGTGGCCAGTACTCGGCACGCACAGCACCTCAACAAGGATCTGAGGGCTGGATAACAAACGGAGGAAGAGGCTTCGCGTCCATAACTGCAAATGCCAATTCAGCGAACTCAGTGTGGATGAGTGAGGGTCACCCTCATGAGGGCACCGTGCTTTCTGTGCTGCGCTGTAAGGAACTCAACATAAATACACCATTTTTTAGAGAGCAGGTGGAATGGCAGAGCCAACCAGACCACATGCTGCAGCAGAATATTCCTCACAATAAAGAGAAACCAACCACTGGCACTCAACGTGGATGGGTCTCAAGGAAATTACACTGACTGAAAACAGTCAGTCTCAAAGGCTTGTGATCCCACTTCTGCAACATTCTCTAAATGACAAAATTATAGTGACGGAGAATGGATGAGTCTGCTAGGGGTTCAGGGTGGGGAAATGGACAAACCATTACACGAGGAATTTCACTGCGGTGACAGGAACACTCGTGCCTCTCAACTGTGATCACCATCACTTAAATCTATACGTGTGACAAAGTTTCAAAGAACAGCGTGCACACACACACAGCCATCAGCAAGCACTTCCTGTGCAGTCATTTTTGTATGACGCACACACACACACACGCGCACACCTGTTAAGACCGATGATGTACCAGCATCCATTTCCTGGTTTTAACAACGTGGTATGGTTACAGATGAGACGATACTATCATCATGGGAAGCTGGGTGAAGGGTACACGAGAGCTCTTTGTACTATTTTGACAACTTTTTGTGAGTCCTACACTATTGAAAAGTAAACATTTAAAATAGTAATTTTTAAAAACCACAAGGGGGCTCATTATATCACGAAATTCAGCGGCAGATCAGCTTATCATGCAGATAATTAGGCCCTAATTTCTCTTGATGTGGATAGCGTGGGCACAGTAAGGTGTGCCGACAGAAGAAAGATCTAGCCCCTACTCGCTTCTGCTCCTGGGCCCCGGCACGCACTGCCCTGAACTAGCGCAGTGTCGCAGGAGTCTCTGTGCCGGGAGGCCCGACCGCCCCGTCTCATCGTCTACCCTGGCCCTCAGGAGACTTCAGCACACAGCTCTGCAAACGCACAGCACCTGCTACAGTGACTCACGCAAAAATGACTGCACAGAGAGTGCTTGCTGACTGAGTTTCAGAAAGACTTTCGCAGGATAAAGAAAAACCACGCAACTAGAAAAGAGCCTCAAGCCCGGTGCCTTCCATTTCTTCTCTTTTAGGCTATCAAGGCCTTCTCTTTCATTTAGGTTCTGAAACAGATCTTAAATCTTTGGAGCTATTTCATACACCAAACTGTATTTATTACTGCTTCTGAGATGTGGAAATGTATTTACCAACACTCGTCCTCACTGTGACCTGGGGCTTTGGGCAGCATGGGGTGGCCTGGGGCAGACTGAATAGGGTATTCTCCAGAAGTAAGCATACTTGACGGAGAAGGCGATGGCACCCCACTCCAGTACTCCTGCCTGGAAAATCCATGGACAGAGGAGCCTGGTGGGCTGCATTCCATGGGGTCGCTAAGAGTCGGACACGACTGAGCGACTTCACTTTCACGCTTTGGAGAAGGAAATGGCAGCCCACTCCAGTGTTCTTGCCTGGAGAATCCCAGGGACGGGGGAGCCTGGTGGGCTGCTGTCTATGGGGTCACACAGAGTCAGACACGACTGAAGCGACTTAGCAGCAGTAGCAGCAAGCATACTTGACATTTCAGTTGGTCCTCGTGTCATCTGGGGTGGGGAAACCATGATAGCCAATAGGTTTTTTGATGGAATAATGAAGTCAATCTGAAGACCACACGCCTTTCTCTTGACCCAGAGGTTGGAGACCTCTGGCCTGATCTCTGAGTCAAGATCTGACCGTGACGCAGATCTCTGCAAATGAATATTGACAGAATAACCGACCTCCTGCTTAATCCCCTAGCCAAACAACTCCCTGACAGGGAAAGAGAAGGGAGACGGAAAAGCCCTTACCTACCCTTAAAAAAAAAAAGTAACAATTCAAGCTGCTTCAAGACCCAACAAGCGTGTTTTTCTCTCATTTATTTCTGCATCAACACTCTGAAGGACACAGATCCTCCTCATTCAAGAGCTGTCAGTCTGCTTCAGTGCCATGGTTCCATCTGTTGCAGGTAAAGAGGAATTAAAAAGCAGGCAGAGGAAGCAAGGCACCCGCATCCAGGGTATCCTGCAGTCCGAACTGGGACCAGGGTGAAAGGGGATGAAAGGTGAAAGGAAGGCCACAGCACACCCCTGTGTGGAGCCCCAGTGCCCACCCTGCCTGGCCCCCGCTGGCAAACTCCATGATCCGACGAACCCTTCAGCTCTTTGCTGAAAACTGTACTATCTGCTGCACCCTAATTCTTCAAATCACTTAAACATGTTGCACAACTCATACGGCATTTTGCTTTCTGAAGCAGAAAAACCTCTTAGCTGCTGGTAAACTGGCAGGTGCTGTTACTTTAAATACCGCCGTGAAACAGCGCAGAAGCCAGCAGCACAGTGCTGGGTCCACTACCCTTCCCCATGTAAATGAACAGAGACAAATGCTTGCCACACCCCAGGCTGTGAGAAAGCCTCACCCCGTGGAGCCTAAGGGTTCCATTACCAGAGAACTCAATGAATAAAAGGCAGCCCTAATCTCTTCCTCTCGCGGGCCTCCTCTGCCAGTGACGATGCCCCAATGATGATTGCTGGCTAATTCATTTACATTTCTTTTTGTTTTTAATTAAATTGCTCCTCGACTGCTCAGACCTGTAATTTTTCCCTCTTCAGCTCCAGGGCTGGGGATTTCTGAGAGAATGACAGAAATGCCTCCCAAGGTCTCAGGGGCTGAATGGCACGCAGGCTCCTGCCCTTGACTGTTGCAGGTGGACCACAAGGACCTGGCCACGGGCTCTGAGAGCCCAGGGCATCGGGTTCCTTTGAGATACTTGAGTAAAGGGACATCGACCCCCCGGCCGGCACACACACCCACCACCAATTTGAAATTAAATGTAAATGTGAGAAACGACCCGCGGTACTTTCTTTTGCCAAATCCCACTGATGTGTAGACACCGTCAGAATCTAGATGGTTAATAATGTATGTGTCCACAAGCGGTGCTTATCAGGGCACGTGGGCACAGGCCCCAGCTCGGCAGCAGGGACTAGTGGGAAAATCCAGAGGTTTTGGAGGGAGATGCCTCAGATTCCAGTCCTACCACTCACCAGCTGGTGGCCTAGGGCAGGTGACTGGACTTGGCTGCGCCTCTGAGTTGGTACCCACCTCACCGTGCCACTATGGGCATTCAGTTCAGCTCAGTCCTGTCCGACTCTTTGCGACCCCATGAACTGCAGCACGCCAGGCCTCCCTGTCCATCACCATCTCCCAGAGTTCACTCAGANTTGTGCGGTAGTTTGAGCATTCTTTGGCATTGCTCAAACTGACCTTTTCTAGTCCTGTGGCCACTGCTGTTTTCCAATTAAGACACGTTAACTCCTGGGTGGCATCTTGGCTCATAAGGAGCACTATCGAGCTGCCACCCATCGTCACGGCTGCCTCAGAGAGTCGATCAGGAGAGATGCCTAACGTTGCTCATTGTCCTGGAGGCCTTTCCTCTTTCCCTGCTGTTGATGCCAAGGGAAATTAAAACTAGCAGAGAGACTGGCTTTACTTGAGCAAGCAGGACCAAGGATGAAACAACCTGCCTGGGCTGGTCGCTTTCTCAAACGTCCGCCCAGCCCTGCCACACTCGTGGCACACTCCCCCACCATGAGGGTTCAAGAGGATGGAAAATCAGCCAAGACAGACAGGCAGGCTGGTACGAGACATCTTCTGCCACTGGCCACCGAGCCTTCACCAGGCAATGCTCTTCCACTTCCAAGTTCTGCGGGAAGAAATGAACTTGCTGAGGGTCTCTCACTCTCTGGACCCGAGTCTGAAGCCCACGGCTAGTCCTGACCCGCGACATTCTGCCCCTGGAGACGAGCTACCCGGTGACAAGCCCTCCTGAGGCTCAAGCTTCCATCCTAGGCCAGTTACAGCCCTCACAGGCGGGCAGTCCCCCACTTAGAAAGAAACGAGTCTGTCAGAGGCAGCGGGGCTACCTTTAGAATTCATTCCTTCATTTTTCAAATTCATTCAATCAGCACATATTTACGTATGTGTGTAAGCTTATCATAAAAGGCACAATGATTCTAAAATGAGGAAGACTTGACTCCTGAGGGTCGGGGGGAGGGGTGCTGCACACATAAGGGGAGCTCTAAGGGAGGTGCAGCCCCCGCAGGGCATGCACAGACATTCTGTAGTCTTTAATCATTCATTCCTGCCCTCCGGGGTTCTGAAAACTCGGGTGAGAACCCACTCGCTTGCCCAGAGGAGACAGATGGCTTGTAATGGAAACAGGAGGACTGCATTCAGGGTAAGAGGCCTGATGGGCTGGTGCTGGAACAGCTGACCTGGGGAGACATCGAAGTCAAAGCAGCAGGGCAGGGAGACGGGTGAGGACCTGGGCCAGGTGAGCCGCAGAGGGGTGGGGCCTCCGTCTGGGCTCTCCTGATACCAACCTCTCTCAACAGACTGTGAAGAGATGCTCAGGAGCTTAACCCTCTTCCACAGTCACAGGGCGGTTCAGAGGCATAGCTGGGGGTTAGAAGACTGCACTCGCTCCAGGAAACGGCGTCTCCCTGACCTGAGAACAAGGCAGAAAGGAATCTGCCTCCTCAAGGCACCCCAGACCCAAGCGAGGAGTATCCCTCGTGGAGAAATGACACTGTTCTGAGCTGACAAGGACTGGAGCCCCATGGCTGGGAACGCCAAGGAGCCCCATCCCAGGGCACGCACAGGAAGGAAAAAGGGCTATTCCTGCTCAACGAACCCTTCTCCTGTCTCTGAGGGGGCAGGGAATGGGACGGGGGTGAGTGGATCACATCTCCACTCTGCATTCTAGTCACTTCTGGTTCTGTTTGTTAACTTGCCTTCCTTGCTCCATGGACCAGCACTCTCGCGTCTGCATGACCAGGGTGTGTTCCCACTGTAGGGGATGTTCCCTGAGAGCAGGGCTGTGTCTTCTCCACCTTCCAGATCATCCTCCTTGCTGGATGAATGACAAGTACGTCTCCACTACACTTCCAGGGGAGTGAGACTGGAGAAAGGCAGAAGCAGGTGAGAGCTGACCCGGGGACTTAAATTGCCTGCTTCTCATCCCAGTTCATGTGCTGAAGGGTAATGCCAGAGAAAAATACAACGTGTCATAAACCTATTTCTTGCAAGTTATTTACAGATGCATGTACCTGCCCTGGCCGGCTCAAGCAGCTTCAGAGCTTGTGTGATTGTTAAAACTGAGAATCAGGTGGAGAGCTCAGTTAGTATTTAGAACCTCACACCAGTGGAGCCAGGGCTTATTAGCATCTTTCTATTTAGGGTAGTAAAAACTGAGAGGGCCTTGTGGGGATGGAAGGGCTTCCCTGGTGGCTCAGAGGTTAAAGCGTCTGCCTGCAATGCGANTAAATTGCCTGCTTCTCATCCCAGTTCATGTGCTGAAGGGTAATGCCAGAGAAAAATACAACGTATCATAAACCTATTTCTTGCAAGTTATTTACAGATGCATGTACCTGCCCTGGCCGGCTCAAGCAGCTTCAGAGCTTGTGTGATTGTTAAAACTGAGAATCAGGTGGAGAGCTCAGTTAGTATTTAGAACCTCACACCAGTGGAGCCAGGGCTTATTAGCATCTTTCTATTTAGGGTAGTAAAAACTGAGAGGGCCTTGTGGGGATGGAAGGGCTTCCCTGGTGGCTCAGAGGTTAAAGCGTCTGCCTGCAATGCGAGAGACCTGGGTTCGATCTCTGGGTCAGGAAGATCCCCTGGAGAAGGAAATGGCAACCCACTCCATTATTCTTGCCTGGAGAATCCCATGGACGGAGGAGACTGGTGGGCTACAGTCCACGGGGTCGCAAAGAGTCGGACACGACTGAGTGACTTCACTTCACTTGTGGGGATGGAGTCAACATTCCCAACAACACCCTCCTCTGCCATGCCAGCGAATCAGGAGCATTCTCCACACCCACCACCGTCCACACCAGCTCCTGAAGAAGCCAAGAGGAAACCCTACCACCCAAGAAGCTGCAAGTCCCACCGACTAAGACAGAGGCAGGAGAAGAGAGAGCAGCCACCGGGGACAAAACCGCAGTGGGACAGCCCAGTGTGATAATCAGCAGACAATCCAGAAAGAGACAGATACTACATGATATCACTGATGTGAAAGTTGCCCAGTTGTGTCTGACTCTTTGCGACCCCATGGACTATACAGTCCATGGGATTCTCCAGGCCAGAATACTGGAGTGGGTAGCCTTTCCCTTCTCCAGGGCATCTTCCCAACCCAGGGATCAAACCCAGGTCTCCTGCATTGCAGGCGGATTCTTTACCAGCTGAGCCACCAGGGAAGCCCAAGAAAACTGGAGTAGGTAGCCTATCCCCTCCAGGGGATCTTCCCAACCCAGGAATGGAACCAGGGTCTCCTGTATTGCAGGCGGATTCTTTACCAGCTGAGCCACCAGGGAAGCCTGACATCACTTACATGTGGCATCTGAAATACGGCACAAATGGACCTATCTGTGAAACAGAAACAGCCTCGAAGACACAGAGAACAGACCTGTGGTTGCTGAGGCAGGTGGGGGGCAGGGGAAGATGGCCTGGGAGTCTGGGATTCGCAGATGCAAATTACTGTATATAAAATGAATAACCAGAAAGGGCCTACTGCCTGGACAGGAAACTACTGGTTGGTCAAAAAAGTTCGTGTGGGTTTTCCCATATCGTACAGAAAAACTCCAATGAACTTTTTGGCCAACCCAATATAGTCAATATCCTGTGATAAGCCATCATGGAAAAGAATGTAAAAAACGATGTGTACATAAATATAACTGAATCTCTTTGCTATACAGCAGAAGTTACAATACTGTACATCAACCACGCACGCATACTTAGTCACTCAAGTCGTGTCTGACTCTTTGCGACAGTATGGACTGTAGCCCAGCTGGTTCCTCTGTCCATAGGATTCTCCAGGCAAGAAGACTGGGGTAGACTGCTAGACCCTCTTCCAGGGGATCTTCCCGACCCAGGGATCAAACCTATGTCTCACTATGTCTCCTGCAGGTGGATTCTTTACCATGAGTGCCACCTGGGAAGCCTGAATCAACCATACTTCAGTAAAAAGAATAATCAGGGGACAATCAGCCAATACATGGCAAGCCCAGCATGGGTCACCAAGGCCCCACTCCAGCCTTCCATGCCCCCAGTGGGCAGGTAAACTGAAACAGACTTACAAAACCAAAGGACAAAAACAGTGGTTTATCATGGCAAAAAGACGGGCAGGCACAGAGGGACGTAGACATCACCGTTTAGCCAAATCTTCATGCACCACTTCCCAGCAGCAGATGGAATGAAGCCAGGTCCTGACGGATGGGAAAGTTTAGGAAAACCAGAGAAGACCTTGGGAAAGCGTTGGCATCGCCAAGGAGGGTGGGGGAGGGGGGACAACAACCGAGTTAACACTGGCGGGACTTCGTTTGGTTGATGGTGCGGGTCTGGAGCTGAGGGAGCGGAAGGAAGCTGGGCACCCCCAGAGCACTGGGCTTCCCCGCATCATGTCCATATCTATGAGCCGCACCTCTGCCTCAGGAGGTACAACACCTCCGGGACACAGCCTCCTGCAGAAGCCTCCCCCTCGCTCCTCCTTTCCGCTGGAGAGAGCAATCTTTAAGAGAAACGCTGTCCAGACAGCTGAAATTTCCCCCTTGCTAGCCCCATTCAGTTATTTATCAGAATGCTTCAGCGAGGCTGTTTGCAGACTTCCATACGAAATGGTAATACTGAGCACTTTCAATTCATCTCCCCAGCCGACTTCAAATGTCAGCTCCTTAATCCTCAGTCCCCCTCGAGAAGTAAGCGATGTGCCCCATCTCTCAGACTGGGAAGCCAGAGGCTGGGCTGCAGGGAAGCCTGGTCAATTTCTGCAATGACTGATGGCAACCAGACCCATGCGTCCTCTCACCCGGACCGCAGGCACTGTGTCCTACTGCAGATGACGCTGCGCTGAGGATTCAGTGCTGAAGGCCTCCTCTCCCAGGAGGCTCGCTCCCATCAGCAGGTGCCCCCATCTCCTGGCCCCTATTTCCCGCTCCCCAGGCCTGCTGGGCTCATCTGCATATCTGTGTGAGCTGCATTCTTAGTCCCCATGTCATGTCAAATTCCACACATTTGATCCCACTTGGAATTAAAACATCACTTTCTGGGACAAAATATAAGCTTTGAGGAAGGTCTTCTAAAATAGAGGACTCAAGTCCTGTGGTGTGGCTTTGTTTTTCCTCTCCCTGAAGGAAACACTCCTGGACTTCTTCACAGCTGGCATCAAACCTTTCAAGACCCACTGAGGACCCCAAACATTAGCCATCAGATGAACGGTGCGTTCATCATTTCAAAATGAGATTTAGGGCTCCTGTCATTTGAGTCGTCACTTTATTAGTCATTCATGTAGCAAATGGATTGATTTTCTTGGGAGCAGAATGAGGAAGAATGTGCTGTCACTGTGGATTGCTGAGTTTCTGCACACCACAGGGCCAGAAGCCTGACAGGTCCATGAGGGCGCGCGGACAACGCACGCGGGGTGGTTTTCTTCCGTGCTGACCCCTGGGGCTTTCAAACACAGCCCCTCCTAACCTGCAGCAAGAGGTCCAAATTTCCTGCTGACTGCATACCCCACTCCACACCTTCACTAACTCATAAACGACCTTGACCCTAGATCCTGCATCAGCAGGCTTGGTCCAATGCTTAACACACAGCAAAGATGAAATAAAATACAACTTCCATCTCATTGCCTGATCAACAAACACACCAGAGTGGACACCAAAATGGTCACTGTCCCCTTCAAAGAACTTACTATGAAAAGCCCTGCTTATTCACTAAGACTTCAAATGTATTTTTGAGATTTGGGTTGGGGGGTGGTGAGGGGTGGGGTAGGAATTCCCTTCCAGGCATTTCCCAACTCATGCAAGACAACTAGTCTTATTATTTTATAGTCCTGCTGAGTTCTGGTCCAAAAACAGCATAATCAATCTTGGCCACAAGTTACTTGGAGCTGAGGCTGGTGACAGTTTCCAAAAATCACATCCACTTTCAAAGGCCAAAGATTTATCACCAGTGAGTATATTCAGAAGAAAATGCCACAGAGTCTGAGTAGGAGTTCACAGTGAAAGCTTTGAAAATGTTCAGAGCAAAGGCAAGATATCTGGAATAAGTACACAGACTCCCACTTTGAAGAGGACACATTGCATTTGTGGAAAAAGCGCTGGTCTTAATGCTTCCAAGTCACTGTAGGAGGAGAGGGGGTGGGGAGAAATGTAGACAGAGTGAGACAGAGACTGACAGAGAGGGACACAGAGAGAGAGAGAGAGGGACAGATGGGTGACAGAGAGAGACTGAGGGAGGCCCACTCATCATAAAAGAATCCTGGGGGTGAAACGAAGAAAAATCAGAAAGGATTTTGCATAGCCTGATACCAAATGAGTTACATATTCAACTGCAAGAAAACATTCACCATCTCAATGCACAGCAACACGGGCTGTGAGAATGCCTTTCTCAAGCACCAGGCGGGACGTCTGGGCTGGACCCACCCTTGCTTGAAAACTACTCTAGAGCCGTACCTGCAGCACATACCCTTTCCATGCATTTTGAGCTGGGAGACATCTGCCTTCCCGCCCCACCGCCCAGGCAAACCCCTGTGCCCTGTAACCTGTTCACAGAGAAGGGTGTGGGATAGTTTCCCCTCAATAGGCTTGACAACCACACTCCGGCTCTGCTCAACTGGAATCCAACAAGCTGCACATGTCCAGATGTTCAAACAGCTCAAGAAAGCCCTCAGACCACAAGGCTCCTCCTGCGGGCATCCTTCTCCCCTCTCCCCACTCCAGGCTCCTGGTGCAAAAGAGCTGCTCCCTGGGGTGGGCAAGCCGACCCCACAACCCCAGGGATTGGGCCTCTGCGGAACTGCAGAGAGAGCCTGCGGGCAATGGCGGAAGCAGTGCTGAGCTGCTCCGGATGCATCTGGAAAATGAAGGANCGCAAGACAACTAGTCTTATTATTTTATAGTCCTGCTGAGTTCTGGTCCAAAAACAGCATAATCAATCTTGGCCACAAGTTACTTGGAGCTGAGGCTGGTGACAGTTTCCAAAAATCACATCCACTTTCAAAGGCCAAAGATTTATCACCAGTGAGTATATTCAGAAGAAAATGCCACAGAGTCTGAGTAGGAGTTCACAGTGAAAGCTTTGAAAATGTTCAGAGCAAAGGCAAGATATCTGGAATAAGTACACAGACTCCCACTTTGAAGAGGACACATTGCATTTGTGGAAAAAGCGCTGGTCTTAATGCTTCCAAGTCACTGTAGGAGGAGAGGGGGTGGGGAGAAATGTAGACAGAGTGAGACAGAGACTGACAGAGAGGGACACAGAGAGAGAGAGAGAGGGACAGATGGGTGACAGAGAGAGACTGAGGGAGGCCCACTCATCATAAAAGAATCCTGGGGGTGAAACGAAGAAAAATCAGAAAGGATTTTGCATAGCCTGATACCAAATGAGTTACATATTCAACTGCAAGAAAACATTCACCATCTCAATGCACAGCAACACGGGCTGTGAGAATGCCTTTCTCAAGCACCAGGCGGGACGTCTGGGCTGGACCCACCCTTGCTTGAAAACTACTCTAGAGCCGTACCTGCAGCACATACCCTTTCCATGCATTTTGAGCTGGGAGACATCTGCCTTCCCGCCCCACCGCCCAGGCAAACCCCTGTGCCCTGTAACCTGTCCACAGAGAAGGGTGTGGGATAGTTTCCCCTCAATAGGCTTGACAACCACACTCCGGCTCTGCTCAACTGGGATCCAACAGGCTGCACATGTCCAGATGTTCAAACAGCTCAAGAAAGCCCTCAGACCACAAGGCTCCTCCTGCAGGCATCCTTCTCCCCTCTCCCCACTCCAGGCTCCCNCCCTTTCCATGCATTTTGAGCTGGGAGACATCTGCCTTCCCGCCCCACCGCCCAGGCAAACCCCTGTGCCCTGTAACCTGTTCACAGAGAAGGGTGTGGGATAGTTTCCCCTCAATAGGCTTGACAACCACACTCCGGCTCTGCTCAACTGGAATCCAACAAGCTGCACATGTCCAGATGTTCAAACAGCTCAAGAAAGCCCTCAGACCACAAGGCTCCTCCTGCGGGCATCCTTCTCCCCTCTCCCCACTCCAGGCTCCCGGTGCAAAAGAGCTGCTCCCTGGGGTGGGCAAGCCGACCCCACAACCCCAGGGATTGGGCCTCTGCGGAACTGCAGAGAGAGCCTGCGGGCAATGGCGGAAGCAGTGCTGAGCTGCTCCGGATGCATCTGGAAAATGAAGGAGGCCACCAGCCACCTTCATCATGTCTCTCTGAGTACGGACACACACGGAAAATTACGGACTCCTCTCATCTACCAAATGAGCCGTAATACCACACACGTTTTCCCCACCCGCCGCCGCCTGCTGCCCAACACCAAGGAGACAGAACATCTTTCAAAGGTGGGAACGGGGACTCAGGACGTGGCAACCCGCCCCGCCAGGGTCCCACCCAGGACAGACCCAGGTGGGGTTGTCTCCAAAGAAAAGATGGAAACTGTCCTGGCCACGGTGCTATCTGAGGCTCGCCCATTGTCCTTTTTTGTGAACGCCTGCTGGGTACATGTGGCGATAAGACGAGTATTACATTATGATGCTTCCTCAGGCATCAAAGTCTATTTTAAAGAGAGTCTGGAGGAGGGGAGGGGCCCAGCAGCGGGAAGGGAGGGGTGGTGCTGAGGAAGGGAGGGTAAAAGGAAGGCTCCTTTACTTTGCAAGTCTCAGCTACAGAAAAAAACTGTGCCTTCCCTGCAAAGCAAACTCTTATTACGGTTTCTCTGCTTGCAGAGAAAGAAACCCACAGGTACGGGAATTTCAGAGAAACGGATCTGATTTCCTGATCTGCTTCCCTCATGTCGTCCTCCCACCCCAACTTCTGGGCTGACTTGGATAAATGTACAACACCTCACCAACCGTACCCAACAGGCATGACACAAGTCTCCACCTTCAATTTCATTCTGAAATTTCACCTTCCGTTTCCTTCCCTCCCAGGCAGAGTAGCATACAGGCTACAAAGCCAGGCGCACACGGAGCTCTGGCGAGGCAGCCTTTTGGGACACAAGGGGTATCTGCACACATCAGGGAAAGACGGCTAACTCTGTTCATCTGCCCAGCCGAATCTGGAAGCCCCCTCCCCTGTTCATTAAACAGCAGAGCGCAGCCTCCCCTGTGACCCCTCGCATGCAGACTCCCGCTTCCAGGCTCTCTCAAGGCAACACGGGTTCTGCGCCTTTCGCTGTGACCTTCCCTGACTCCTCCCTTCATCCCCCCACCATGAGCCTGCAGGCTGTCCTCACCCTGCACCGTCACCTCCCCATCCTCCTCCTCTGGGCTCTCCCGCGAGAGAGGACGTGGCTTCCACACTCACCACCTCTCTGGGGTCCCATCCCGTGCCCATCCCCAGAGCACTAGCCTCTCTGCTTGCCTTCGGTTTTCCTGCCATGCAAATATTCTGGTACCCAAAACCCAACAATACTAATGTACACAGACATGCCTTCCCCCCAAACTCCATCTCCACCGGTGGGCCACCGTCGCCCGTGGGCTAAAAGCTTCATGCCCTCACCGACCCCTCCCTCTGAAGCCACCCTGCCCTCCTCTGTCTTCCCGTCCTTTGAGACAACCTTCGCCCCACCCTCTCTCACCTCCTCTACATCCCTCTCAGCTTCAGGGCCTTTCACTGGAAGTCTGGACCACACAAAGGCTCCTCCCTGGGATCACTGACCACCCCGCTCCCCTGTCATCGGTTCCAGTCCATGAAGCCGGCTTGCTTTCCCCAAAGGACCACTCTGGGGCAGCCCCGTGTCTGAGCGTGCCAAGGAAGATGTTCCAGCACTCAGACCACCTGGCCTCCACCCTGCCTGCCAGCCCCAGGTTTCTCTGACCACCATGGATACGCGCCCCTCCCTGCGGCCGCTGGCTGATCACGCTCCTGGATCCCCTCTTGCTTATGGGGACACACCTCTGTCTAGACCCTACGGAGAGGGCAACGGAAGAAAGGCCACCACACAAGGACACCGTGAGCATGTGAGCAGACCGGGCCCAGGAGCCGCATTTTGCGGCCACGATGGCAGGGCACTGGCTCAGGGGAGGCTGGACAAGAGGCTGGTGAGGGGAGGGCAAACACCCAGGAAGCAGCAGGACCCCGCAGGCCAACAACCTGGCCTCAAAACAAACCCTGGGGGAATGCAGAGGTCAGAGTCGTGGGAGTCTGAACAGAAACCTCTCTCCCCAGCCAGGAGCACCTCGTGGACAGAAACCCCATCTTGCATCTTTTCTACCCTCACTTCTGAACAAGGGTTCATGGCTTTTTGGCCAACTGGCAGATAAAGGGCAGCTCTGGGGACAAGACTTGGACCTGCATGGGGACTCTCACAGCCTGGAGTCTCGCTGATGCGCAGAGCAACCTTGGGCCAGAGGACAAACGTACATGCCTAAAAGGTGAAACGTTTATTTTTTAATACGTGCGTTATACATATGTAGAAAAATAGCCAATGAGCAAAAAGAAGAACCTACACGTCATCACTGTTAACATTTTGGTATTTATTCTTCACAGCAAAATGCATTTGTGTCTGTGTGTAATGACATCTTTAATTTTTCAAAAAAGGAATTACTGGGGAAAGAGAGTACTAAAGTATTTTGCCAACTCCTCATTGTCCTAAATTATTGAGATTTCCTCCCTAAGGGTGTATCACTATTTGGTAGCTGGAATGTAACAAAACTCCTAGCCAGTTGTCTTCGATCCCTTAGATTCACATCGGTCTCGAAGCCACCCCTGATCTGTGATTTATATGACAGCTTGGGAAAAGCCAATTGGAAACAATCAATGGAACAGACGGAGACAGGCCCAGTGAATGTGCATGAATTAAAAGGAAAACTCCATTGTAATAGGAACAAGATTCTAATCAGTACACCTAATTATAAAGAGGAGTAAATCACTGAAAAAAAAAAAAAGTTAAGGGTCTCCTAGGGAACAAACAAAGCAATTAGTCATAAACAGAAGCTCAGGGTGTGGCAAGCAAGTCAGAGCCCGGACCCCAGCCATAAGCTGCACAACTGTCCCCCCGGACACACCAGGGCCCAGGGCAGGGGACAGGCCCCCCACAGCATGGCAGTGTACACACATACACACACACACACACACACACACACACAAAGCCTCATCTAACCTTCTGACCATAGCCGTGACTGGCCCCCACCCAAGTCAGGTTCTGTAAGACCCAGCTTTTCTGGATACCAGAATAATGACTGGGGACTTAATACATGACCACCCCACCTCCTTCATTCTCTGTCTTCATTCCTAGGTGGCCAACAAGACAATAATAACACGTTAATTCTCTTTACAATCGCCACACACCCAGCAGCAGGCTCGGCAACGCACACAGTGATCCAGCTCAGTCGTCACGCACACCATTTCAGGGGGCCACCATCTCCACTGGCAATGGAGGAAACTAGCCTAGAGGGTGGAGCCACTTGGCCAACTTCACGCTGCTTACAAAGGGCAGAGCCTTGATTTTAACCCTCGTGGTGGGCTCTGCGCCCCCCACCCACCTCTTAAAGTCTGCACCATGTTGCCCCTAAACCAGGGAGAGCAGACGCATGTCCCCAACCGTCCAGTGTGCGATGCCCAGTGGACACGCAGAGTCAGCAAACGTTGCCTGCCGCTTCTCAGCCCTTGCCCTCTCCGCCACCCCACCCATCCTCTCTCCCCTGGCGTCTCCCGTCCAGAGGCCCTCGGACCCTCCAAGTCCAGGCGGCCTCCCCCAGATGCCTCGCATTCCGCAAAGAACCTCCCTGAAAACCCCACCACATGGGATGGCTGTGTCATAAGGGCAGGCCTTTTATTTTATTAATTGCAGTTGACTTACAATGTTGTGTTAATTTATGCTGCACAGCAAAGCGATTTGGTTTCACACACACACACAATTCTTTTTTAATATTCCTTTCTGCTATGTTTTATCTCAGGACATTCAGCGTAGTTCTCTGTGCGAAACAGTAAGACCGTGTTGATTACCATCCTACGTATGAAAGCTTACATCTAGGGCAGGCCTTCTTGAGGGGTCCATAGAATATTATTTCCAAGCCTTTCCAGATCCATCTCATTGCCACAAGCCAACTCAGGCTCACCCTGGCAGCAATGAGAGGAGGGAATTGGCCCAGACCCGCGCTGTCCATGCAGTCATTCCAGAGAACGTTCCAGAGCACACCAGACTCTGCTTTAGTGCCTGAGAGAGAGGGAGGCCAGGACTGAGGCTGAAGGGAGCTGGGAGCTAGGTGATCTGAAGGCAGGGGCCCTGCCAGGGGCCGAGGCAACCCTGCCTCCGTGAGAGTGTACGAAGGCCTGGCCTAGGCCAGCGGGCAGAAGAGAGGTGGGTGGAGAAGGAGCCCGTCCTCATGAAGCGTCCCCTCCTCAAGCCAGTCCAGGTGAAAAGCAAGAGCTGCTGGCTAAGCGTGTGTGGAGTAAATGCAGAAAAGCGTGTTTGCTTTTGACAAGCCTGGCAAAGGAGTCCAGCTTAGCCCAGCAAGACCCCCATGAGGTCCTCATCCAGCGGGTCCTCTAGACCCAGCAGTGGGCAACTCGGAGGCTAGCAGAGAGGTCAAGGGCTCGGGCCCCAGGGTCACAGAGACTCCACTTCACACCTGACGCCGAGGGACCACAGAGTGACCCTGGGCAGGCAACAGAACGCGTTACCTAACTCTGACCCTCACTGAACAGAACGTTCTTAACAGGGGAGGAGGCGAGATTTAATGACAGTGCCCGTACACACGTGGAAACGCAGAGAATAACTTAGCTTCTCATGTCATTACCGGTGTTATTCATACATTATCAATACTGGTTAAACTTTTTATTTAAAGGGCGCCTGTGAACTGGTCCTTACTGACCCCATTCAGCATCAGAAAGGGCAAGGCAGAGCTCTGCGTGAAGTCTGGGCCTCACACACACTGTCTACACCAGGCGGCCCTTCACCAACAAGTGGCTATTCTCCTCCAGAGATCTGCCTCCTCTCAGCTCACCCATCTGCTCCTCGTCCTGCACCCAAAAGGCTCAGGAAGAGAAAAAACATGCAAAGTCAGCACTCCCTATAGAGCTGAAAAGAGATCTGAGGTACAGAGCCGCAGAGTTCCACCCTCTCCTGAATGTGACCTGGACCAGCTAACTGAACAGCCTTCCTGCCCACAGCCTCAGGCGATCTCTTAATGGAAAGATTGCAGGGTTTAGCAGTTCGAGCTCCGGGGTCAGAGGACTACCTGGTAACTGAGTGACGTCAGACAAACCACCTCTCTGGCTTTCCGTCTCTAGCTTGTAACAGGGTGATAGCAACATGTCCTAAGTGCATCAGAAGGGGTCCACTTGGAGCAGATCGCGCTTTCCCCAGACGGCCACATGCCTCCCCCACCTACATGCTAGCTACAGTACGACCTTGACATGCCTCCCATCAAGAGACGAGGTCTGTATCCTCTTCCCTTCGGGTTCAGGTTAGACGAGTTTGTAACTGACTTGTGTTCCAAGACTGTCAAAGCTGGGTCAGTAAAAGTGAGGTCACCTCTGCCTCACGGGCTGGAACACTTATCCTGAAGGCCTAAGCCACTCTATCAGGAGCTGAGACTGCCCTCCGCCTGCCATGATGTGAGGAAGCACAGAGTGGGAGCCAGAGAGAGGCCAGACAGAAGGGGCTGAGGCCAGAGGAGGAGAGATGCTGGGCCAGCCCTCTACTGCCGCAGCCAGGACCATCCAGCCCAGCCCCTCCCAAATTCCTGATCCACAGAAACCACGAGAGATAATGTAATGATTGTTGTTTGAAGCCAGTAAGCTTTGGTATGATTTGTTATGCATCAATAGATAACTGGAACACCACGCATATGAAAACATGCTGTAAACTGATGGGTAAATATTAAGGACTGCTAATGCTCTAATAAGTTTTATGATCATTTCCTCTTCAAGTCTGCCCTTGATTTTGTCTTTGGAAAAATACGTGTGCTGGGGATGGGGTGAGGAGAATGCATACAGATTTGCCTTTAGCTTCTGAGAAATAAAAGCCCATTGTCACCAAATGAGTGGTGTCAATATGCAAAATGACATCTCAATTCACCTGGAGGCATCATCCAGAAATGAAAAATCTACGAACTAATTAAAATGTGACTTGCAGCAGGAGGATTTCCCCTAGCAAAGCCAAGCTTAATTCTCTGCACAGACCCTCACAACTCTAACCCTCTGTGTTCTGCACAGGAGCTGGGCTCCCCAAGCAGTCCAGGAAGAAGGCCTCTTATCCACCCCCGGGAAGAAAGGAGGGTCCTTGCAGGACCAAGAATGCAGAGCCAGAGTCTGGATTCTGCCCCCGAGCTCAGTACCCAGGTCAGGGGAAGGTCCCCCACCAACCACAGAACAAGTGTGCCCAGGGAGGCGAGTGCCTCGCTTTTCAAAACCACAGACTTCGTGTTCTGAACACAGCAGTTCCTGGGAGCAAATTGAGATCGTAAGGCTGTCAACGGCCTAGGCGCTCATCATCTTGACAGATACTTAGCTATTCATTTAAAAACAAGCGAGGGAACAAGCGTCAGCTGTATTTTTTAATTACTCCTGGATAGGACTGGGAATGCTTTGGCGTAATTGGGGTATTGAGTTTTTTTTCCCTTTGAAGGCCTTGTTGCAGCAAGAAAAATACTGTGTTTATTCTAATTAAAACCAACCCTTCTTTTAAACCATCGTAGCCATGGCAAGGCAGAGGACGACAGCTGTTTACTTTGCATCAGGCAATGGGGTGACGGTGACCAGGGCTGACTGCTGAATGTGCACCTTTCGCCATGGATCTCTCTCACTTCCAGTCTCAGCTCTTGTTTATACAATGGCTCTAATGTAACACGAGCTCATCACTCCCACGCCCTGCAAGCATCAGCCCAGTGGGGTATAACCTACTGTGGACCAATATTTCAGGGAGGAGAGTATGTCAGGGCATATGGTGTCCAAACTCATCATCGGCTTCCAGGGCTCAAACTGCCCATCTGACACCACCGTGGTTCCCAACCAACTGCATGTCAACGGGTCACCTGGGGCCCAAGTGATGTGTACCGACCCAGGCCACCCCCCTACAGAGCACAACTCTGGGGCAGGGCCCAGGAATCTGTGTTCTGGATCAATACAAGTCTAGGTGAAAAACATGGCCTTCAGACTCAGAAAGACCAAGTCTCAAACTCCATTCTCCTGAGCTTGCAGTGATGTAGGCCTGAGCGGGGCAGCCACGTCCCTGCCCTGTCCCCAGGCAGCACCGCGGCCTCCCTGCCCCACCAGGCGCTAGGCTGCCACGGCCCCGTCCATTTCCTGCCACACACGGCCGCCTGACCAAAATCTGTTCCCTTCTCGCTCTGAAACTGGGACACTGCAGAACGGATTTTCAAAAGCCTGAGAACAACAAGCTTTCAGAAGACAGGTTGGGCAGGAAAAGCTACAGTGCAGCGGGCCGACGGCAGCTCTCAGAGCGTTGAAAACAGCTCAGCTAACAGGGGCTTCCTTGGTAGCTCAGTGGTAAATCCACCTGCAAGGCAGCAGACCCGGGTTCAATCCCTGGGACAGGAANTGGCTTTTTGGCCAACTGGCAGATAAAGGGCAGCTCTGGGGACAAGACTTGGACCTGCATGGGGACTCTCACAGCCTGGAGTCTCGCTGATGCGCAGAGCAACCTTGGGCCAGAGGACAAACGTACATGCCTAAAAGGTGAAACGTTTATTTTTTAATACGTGCGTTATACATATGTAGAAAAATAGCCAATGAGCAAAAAGAAGAACCTACACGTCATCACTGTTAACATTTTGGTGTTTATTCTTCACAGCAAAATGCATTTGTGTCTGTGTGTAATGACATCTTTAATTTTTCAAAAAAGGAATTACTGGGGAAAGAGAGTACTAAAGTATTTTGCCAACTCCTCATTGTCCTAAATTATTGAGATTTCCTCCCTAAGGGTGTATCACTATTTGGTAGCTGGAATGTAACAAAACTCCTAGCCAGTTGTCTTCGATCCCTTAGATTCACATCGGTCTCGAAGCCACCCCTGATCTGTGATTTATATGACAGCTTGGGAAAAGCCAATTGGAAACAATCAATGGAACAGACGGAGACAGGCCCAGTGAATGTGCATGAATTAAAAGGAAAACTCCATTGTAATAGGAACAAGATTCTAATCAGTACACCTAATTATAAAGAGGAGTAAATCACTGAAAAAAAAAAAAAGTTAAGGGTCTCCTAGGGAACAAACAAAGCAATTAGTCATAAACAGAAGCTCAGGGTGTGGCAAGCAAGTCAGAGCCCGGACCCCAGCCATAAGCTGCACAACTGTCCCCCCGGACACACCAGGGCCCAGGGCAGGGGACAGGCCCCCCACAGCATGGCAGTGTACACACATACACACACACACACACACACACACACACAAAGCCTCATCTAACCTTCTGACCATAGCCGTGACTGGCCCCCACCCAAGTCAGGTTCTGTAAGACCCAGCTTTTCTGGATACCAGAATAATGACTGGGGACTTAATACATGACCACCCCACCTCCTTCATTCTCTGTCTTCATTCCTAGGTGGCCAACAAGACAATAATAACACGTTAATTCTCTTTACAATCGCCACACACCCAGCAGCAGGCTCGGCAACGCACACAGTGATCCAGCTCAGTCGTCACGCACACCATTTCAGGGGGCCACCATCTCCACTGGCAATGGAGGAAACTGGCCTAGAGGGTGGAGCCACTTGGCCAACTTCACGCTGCTTACAAAGGGCAGAGCCTTGATTTTAACCCTCGTGGTGGGCTCTGCGCCCCCCACCCACCTCTTAAAGTCTGCACCATGTTGCCCCTAAACCAGGGAGAGCAGACGCATGTCCCCAACCGTCCAGTGTGCGATGCCCAGTGGACACGCAGAGTCAGCAAACGTTGCCTGCCGCTTCTCAGCCCTTGCCCTCTCCGCCACCCCACCCATCCTCTCTCCCCTGGCGTCTCCCGTCCAGAGGCCCTCGGACCCTCCAAGTCCAGGCGGCCTCCCCCAGATGCCTCGCATTCCGCAAAGAACCTCCCTGAAAACCCCACCACATGGGATGGCTGTGTCATAAGGGCAGGCCTTTTATTTTATTAATTGCAGTTGACTTACAATGTTGTGTTAATTTATGCTGCACAGCAAAGCGATTTGGTTTCACACACACACACAATTCTTTTTTAATATTCCTTTCTGCTATGTTTTATCTCAGGACATTCAGCGTAGTTCTCTGTGCGAAACAGTAAGACCGTGTTGATTACCATCCTACGTTTGAAAGCTTACATCTAGGGCAGGCCTTCTTGAGGGGTCCATAGAATATTATTTCCAAGCCTTTCCAGATCCATCTCATTGCCACAAGCCAACTCAGGCTCACCCTGGCAGCAATGAGAGGAGGGAATTGGCCCAGACCCGCGCTGTCCATGCAGTCATTCCAGAGAACGTTCCAGAGCACACCAGACTCTGCTTTAGTGCCTGAGAGAGAGGGAGGCCAGGACTGAGGCTGAAGGGAGCTGGGAGCTAGGTGATCTGAAGGCAGGGGCCCTGCCAGGGGCCGAGGCAACCCTGCCTCCGTGAGAGTGTACGAAGGCCTGGCCTAGGCCAGCGGGCAGAAGAGAGGTGGGTGGAGAAGGAGCCCGTCCTCATGAAGCGTCCCCTCCTCAAGCCAGTCCAGGTGAAAAGCAAGAGCTGCTGGCTAAGCGTGTGTGGAGTAAATGCAGAAAAGCGTGTTTGCTTTTGACAAGCCTGGCAAAGGAGTCCAGCTTAGCCCAGCAAGACCCCCATGAGGTCCTCATCCAGCGGGTCCTCTAGACCCAGCAGTGGGCAACTCGGAGGCTAGCAGAGAGGTCAAGGGCTCGGGCCCCAGGGTCACAGAGACTCCACTTCACACCTGACGCCGAGGGACCACAGAGTGACCCTGGGCAGGCAACAGAACGCGTTACCTAACTCTGACCCTCACTGAACAGAACGTTCTTAACAGGGGAGGAGGCGAGATTTAATGACAGTGCCCGTACACACGTGGAAACGCAGAGAATAACTTAGCTTCTCATGTCATTACCGGTGTTATTCATACATTATCAATACTGGTTAAACTTTTTATTTAAAGGGCGCCTGTGAACTGGTCCTTACTGACCCCATTCAGCATCAGAAAGGGCAAGGCAGAGCTCTGCGTGAAGTCTGGGCCTCACACACACTGTCTACACCAGGCGGCCCTTCACCAACAAGTGGCTATTCTCCTCCAGAGATCTGCCTCCTCTCAGCTCACCCATCTGCTCCTCGTCCTGCACCCAAAAGGCTCAGGAAGAGAAAAAACATGCAAAGTCAGCACTCCCTATAGAGCTGAAAAGAGATCTGAGGTACAGAGCCGCAGAGTTCCACCCTCTCCTGAATGTGACCTGGACCAGCTAACTGAACAGCCTTCCTGCCCACAGCCTCAGGCGATCTCTTAATGGAAAGATTGCAGGGTTTAGCAGTTCGAGCTCCGGGGTCAGAGGACTACCTGGTAACTGAGTGACGTCAGACAAACCACCTCTCTGGCTTTCCGTCTCTAGCTTGTAACAGGGTGATAGCAACATGTCCTAAGTGCATCAGAAGGGGTCCACTTGGAGCAGATCGCGCTTTCCCCAGACGGCCACATGCCTCCCCCACCTACATGCTAGCTACAGTACGACCTTGACATGCCTCCCATCAAGAGACGAGGTCTGTATCCTCTTCCCTTCGGGTTCAGGTTAGACGAGTTTGTAACTGACTTGTGTTCCAAGACTGTCAAAGCTGGGTCAGTAAAAGTGAGGTCACCTCTGCCTCACGGGCTGGAACACTTATCCTGAAGGCCTAAGCCACTCTATCAGGAGCTGAGACTGCCCTCCGCCTGCCATGATGTGAGGAAGCACAGAGTGGGAGCCAGAGAGAGGCCAGACAGAAGGGGCTGAGGCCAGAGGAGGAGAGATGCTGGGCCAGCCCTCTACTGCCGCAGCCAGGACCATCCAGCCCAGCCCCTCCCAAATTCCTGATCCACAGAAACCACGAGAGATAATGTAATGATTGTTGTTTGAAGCCAGTAAGCTTTGGTATGATTTGTTATGCATCAATAGATAACTGGAACACCACGCATATGAAAACATGCTGTAAACTGATGGGTAAATATTAAGGACTGCTAATGCTCTAATAAGTTTTATGATCATTTCCTCTTCAAGTCTGCCCTTGATTTTGTCTTTGGAAAAATGCGTGTGCTGGGGATGGGGTGAGGAGAATGCATACAGATTTGCCTTTAGCTTCTGAGAAATAAAAGCCCATTGTCACCAAATGAGTGGTGTCAATATGCAAAATGACATCTCAATTCACCTGGAGGCATCATCCAGAAATGAAAAATCTACGAACTAATTAAAATGTGACTTGCAGCAGGAGGATTTCCCCTAGCAAAGCCAAGCTTAATTCTCTGCACAGACCCTCACAACTCTAACCCTCTGTGTTCTGCACAGGAGCTGGGCTCCCCAAGCAGTCCAGGAAGAAGGCCTCTTATCCACCCCCGGGAAGAAAGGAGGGTCCTTGCAGGACCAAGAATGCAGAGCCAGAGTCTGGATTCTGCCCCCGAGCTCAGTACCCAGGTCAGGGGAAGGTCCCCCACCAACCACAGAACAAGTGTGCCCAGGGAGGCGAGTGCCTCGCTTTTCAA
Source organism: Raphicerus campestris (assembly GCA_006410735.1). Taxonomy (NCBI): domain Eukaryota; kingdom Metazoa; phylum Chordata; class Mammalia; order Artiodactyla; family Bovidae; genus Raphicerus; species Raphicerus campestris. The sequence goes on along the minus strand of SJYW01034489.1, from coordinate 112,048 downwards.
AACCACAGACTTCGTGTTCTGAACACAGCAGTTCCTGGGAGCAAATTGAGATCGTAAGGCTGTCAACGGCCTAGGCGCTCATCATCTTGACAGATACTTAGCTATTCATTTAAAAACAAGCGAGGGAACAAGCGTCAGCTGTATTTTTTAATTACTCCTGGATAGGACTGGGAATGCTTTGGCGTAATTGGGGTATTGAGTTTTTTTTCCCTTTGAAGGCCTTGTTGCAGCAAGAAAAATACTGTGTTTATTCTAATTAAAACCAACCCTTCTTTTAAACCATCGTAGCCATGGCAAGGCAGAGGACGACAGCTGTTTACTTTGCATCAGGCAATGGGGTGACGGTGACCAGGGCTGACTGCTGAATGTGCACCTTTCGCCATGGATCTCTCTCACTTCCAGTCTCAGCTCTTGTTTATACAATGGCTCTAATGTAACACGAGCTCATCACTCCCACGCCCTGCAAGCATCAGCCCAGTGGGGTATAACCTACTGTGGACCAATATTTCAGGGAGGAGAGTATGTCAGGGCATATGGTGTCCAAACTCATCACCGGCTTCCAGGGCTCAAACTGCCCATCTGACACCACCGTGGTTCCCAACCAACTGCATGTCAACGGGTCACCTGGGGCCCAAGTGATGTGTACCGACCCAGGCCACCCCCCTACAGAGCACAACTCTGGGGCAGGGCCCAGGAATCTGTGTTCTGGATCAATACAAGTCTAGGTGAAAAACATGGCCTTCAGACTCAGAAAGACCAAGTCTCAAACTCCATTCTCCTGAGCTTGCAGTGATGTAGGCCTGAGCGGGGCAGCCACGTCCCTGCCCTGTCCCCAGGCAGCACCGCGGCCTCCCTGCCCCACCAGGCGCTAGGCTGCCACGGCCCCGTCCATTTCCTGCCACACACGGCCGCCTGACCAAAATCTGTTCCCTTCTCGCTCTGAAACTGGGACACTGCAGAACGGATTTTCAAAAGCCTGAGAACAACAAGCTTTCAGAAGACAGGTTGGGCAGGAAAAGCTACAGTGCAGCGGGCCGACGGCAGCTCTCAGAGCGTTGAAAACAGCTCAGCTAACAGGGGCTTCCTTGGTAGCTCAGTGGTAAATCCACCTGCAAGGCAGCAGAACCGGGTTCAATCCCTTGGACAGGAAGATCCTCTGGAGAAGGGAACAGCAGCCCACTCCAGTACTCCTGCCTGGAGAATCCCATGGACAGAGGAGCCTGGCGGGTTACAGTCCATGAGATTTGCAAAGAGTCAGACACGACTGAGAGACTAACACACTTAAGTTAATAGGAAAGGGGAGATAGCTGAACCTAGCCTCCAACAAAAGAAGTTGCACTCCTACAGCTGGCAGAGGAAGAATACAAAAAAGGCAGATTACGGTCCATATAGACAGCACCTCTAAAGCTTTCTGCTGCCCCACCCTGTTTAGGGTGGTGCTTTGTTCTCGCCCCCCATCTCTCAGGCCTGACTCAAGCCCCAGCGCAATATGGACGCCCAGGCCTGTCCTCCAGGGACAGACTGGGAGGCAGCTCACCTGCGCGTGGCCACGTGCAGCCGGACACCTCGGCTGGCCATGGCTGGGTCTGGCCACCTGTGCCCAGTATCCGACAGGGCCCAGCAGCTCGCCTCCCCCGTGTGTCAAAACCATCAGGCTGTGGAGGGCAGCAGGGGCACTGTGGCTGAGAAAACGCTCTCACTGATAGCACTGGTATGTATCACTGTCTGTATCAATGAAAATGCTATCACTGATACATACCAGTCTATCAGCCCATTCATCAGCCTCAAGAATGGCTCAGCGGGGCTGGGAGGGCAGGTGGTCTGTAAACGGAGGGACAGGGGAACGGGCTGTCCACTCTGGGACAGGGGAGTCATTCAGACCACCTGGCAGAAACAGTATAATTCCTGCATGTACCACACTGCCACGCAGGATGAGAGGTCTCACCCCTGCGGACCTGCAGGACACGTGGCCCGGCTCGTGCTCGGGAGATGGGGCAGGAGTCCCGGGAGATGGGGCAGGAGTCCCGGCACCCACCGGAGACTGACAGGCTGGCCCTCCCACACTCTACTCTGCTCCAGGAACCACTGTATTCTGCCGGAATGACACCAGCGACAATAATTAAGCCCAGATCTCTGTGGATCATTCGCAGTGATAATTCCACCTTTGTAATTCAGCTTCAGATAAACCCCTTTTGTTCTGCCTTATAACACAGATTCTAGTATCATTCAAGTATATTAACTGGAGCCTATTACTGTCACAAAAAATGCTCCCTGAGCCATAGCAAAAGACTCCCCAGACAAAACTTTATGTCATGTTAATCCAAGCTTTAATAACTATGAGGATATATAACTGTATTCTAATTGTGCTCTGCGTTCCCGCATACAAAAACAGAAGGTATCAAAAATGACAGCAGCAGATCTCTTAGAATAAAAAAAGCATGAATTCCCCGCTCAGGGTGCTGGGACGCTGGGGTGAAGGGATGTGTGTTTATATGGGGAGAGAAGCAAGCTGGGGCTTCTGAGAAGAGGGGAGCTGGCACGGGACCCCCAGAAACCAATGTCACCCAAGGCTGAAGGCTGGGTCAGGGAAGACACTGGTCAGTACCCATGGTGATGGGGTAGAGACAGGAGCAAAGTCAAGGGAACCAAGTCAAAGACGCCAAGGGGAAATAAAGGCTGGGACTGCGTGGGGGGCTTCCCAAGGCAGTGATGCCAACTCCCGGGTTGGTGACCTGGCTTGAACTCTAAGTCAATGGCAACGTTAGCCGAGTCATTCCCACTCCCCAGGCCTCCCTCTCTGAACAGAGGGCATTTCGTCAGACCCGGATGACTCATCTCCTTCAAGTCCTCTCCCGGAGGCTCAGCAGGACCAGCCGACACAGCACGGCTCCCAGGGCGGGAGCTCTTCGGTCGCTCCTTTAATACCATCCTTTCCTCTACATGCCACGATTTACTCAGCTATCATACTCGTTGTCTGCTGTGTGTCTCCCTCCACTAGGATTCCAGCCTGCATGGGCTGAGATTATGTCTGTTCCAGTCACTGACGGGTCCCTAGTGCCCTGGGTGGTACCCGGCACACACTGCGTGTGCCAAGGGTGTCTACCAAGGGGATGCCACTACCAACCAGGCGTGTGGCCTGAGGTGAGATCCTTCAATCCGTGGAGACTCGGTCTCAGCTGCAGAAGGAAAAACACAGCTACTTCCTAGCGTCACTGAGACGATCACAGAGCAGGCACAAAAGCGTCTAGCATGGCAGCTGGCGGGACGGAGCACGTTGCTCTCCAGAGCAAACAAGACCCCCTGCGGCTGAAGATGCGGTGAGCACTGTTCAGACCAGAGGCAGCAGTTTCGCCCTGCCCGTTTCCATGGTCATTGCGACGACCCTCCCTCCTTCTAGAACCGGCCCCTCTACTTCTCCAGCCCCCAACCCCACGCCAGGCCCACAGTCTGGCACCTTTTCTAGCACCAGAAAAGGCCCAACACAGCATCAGGCCCTTCAGGGGACCACTGTGCCACGGGCTTCTGGGCACGGGCATCCAGAAGGCCAAAAAGAATCTGGGCAAAATATAAGATCGGGATGCTGTGTTTTGATGGGCCTCCTTCACGGCAGGTGGCAAGGATGAAACAGGACAAAGTGAGCACACTTGGGAAGGAAGAGTTATTTCTCTCAGTTATTTCACCTCTCTGAGCCCTGGCTTCCTTATCTGTAAAACGGGGGATTATAATAACTCTCATGACCATACCTCACGGGGTGATGGTGAAAACCAAAGGTGCTGGAGAAGGCTCCTGCTACTTGGAGAGCAACCAGAGGCCAGAAGGGGAGGGGCCGAGCACTCCGTGTGGTTTGTGATGGAGATGCGACCTGAGGGCAGCGCCTATCTGCTCCCTGCGGTTTGGGCAGCTGACGAAGGTTTTATAATACTAATAACAGGCAGACTGGAAGATCCTTTCTCTATTAATACTTCTTCCCTCTGAGGACACAGATAGTCAGCCAGTTCAAGACCAGATCCCACCTAACTTAGGATCCTGAAAACCTTCATCAGGTGGATGGGATGGGGAACAGGAATCTCGTCATACATGTTATGACGCAAAACGCAGGCAAAGCGCTGATGCCCGTGTGGGCTGGAGCTCTGCTGGGAGCAGGCTGTGCCCAGCAAGCCTGCCTTGATCGAGGTCTGAACAGCCAGCCTCTTTACTGGTATCTGTGCTGCACTTAACAATCAAAGTAAAGGAAGCCGAAGGTGGCAAGCGAGGACACTAACTTCATTCATCTCTCTTCTGTTATGCTGTAAATCAACTATGCAGCCAGATTTTATCAGGAGACAAAACCGGGAATCCCCAGTGTAACAGGAATCCTCTCTTTCACCTTTCTTCTGAGAAGGGGCAAATGACAAAACCACCACAAATGCCCAATTCCAAAAATTCTAAGGCAACAAATAGAGTATGGAGGGAAAACGGCTGCTTTCCAAGTGTCCATGGTGCCCACCTGACCTTGGGAGCCCACTGGCTGGCGCCTGGAAGTCCGATGGCCTGGATGAAATGAGAATCCAGGGTCCACCCTTTGGCACAGGAGCCTGAACCTCCTTGGCTCCAACAGGGACTACAGCGCGCTTCAGTCTGCAACCTACTGCGTGCTACCTCATCCCATCTTAACGAATTCTCAGCTCCCCAAAATGGAAAAACCAAGGAAAGTGAATGCAGGACAGAGATGCTGCAAAAAAGAACCCAAAGGGACCACCCCCGCCCACCCAGAGACTGGCCTGGGGCATTTCAAGGGCAGGCATCCTCAGCTGCTACTGTGATGTCGTCAATGCCATCCCAAAGTCTGTTTTCCCTTGCCCATCGGGCACCGGCTAACAGAGACTTAGATATCTATTTGAGACGCCTCGGTATTGATTAGGTCAAATGCTACAAGGTTTTTCTTTCCTGATGTCTTGACCTTAGAGGGTCCCAGAAGGCTTGCCTAATATAGGAACGCCGTGGCGGAAATAGCTGTGGGGAAGAAAGACACTCGATAATTTACATTGTCCTGATTTCACTTGTTCAATCACCTCCAACGCTCACGCAGAATTTCACAAATCCTTCCCCCGTTTTTCACGGGGATTACTGAGACCCCGACAACAGGACGGATGCCTCGCTTCACTCGAGAAATACTGCTGAGAAATACAAATGAAGGACTGAAGCGATTCAGGACATTATAAATCAGAAACGATCTTTTTCATCTCCATTAATATATGAACTCCAGGCGGCAAACCTGGTTTAAAAAAAAAGAAAAGAAAAGGCTTTAATCACAACAGGTTTAGGAGGTATCAGGAGCAAATTACAACACTAATACTGTCCTCAGAGAAAGAAAAATAAGTTTTAAAAGAGCAAAATGATGACTTTCAGAGCAGTGCTCATCTTCGTTAAGGTCGATGTTATAAATTCATCACTCATCCAGGGAGAAAAACTGAGGCAGAGACTACCAAGCTAGAGGGCTGAATGAACGGGAGGAAGAAGGCAAACTGTGGCCCCATTTTCCGATCGCTAGTTAGGTAGTGACAACTTTGTAAAAAATCATCCTTCTCATCATCAAGGTGCTCCCCTCCTCCCCCAGAACACTCAGTGACTCCCAAATGGCACCTGAGGACTGGCAGGCAGTGAGAGCAAGAACCATGAGCTCAGTCCTTCTCCTCCCAAACACATACCTTCTCTGATGAACTCAAGCTCAAGTACACGCCTAGTTGACTCCCCCACTCTCCCCCAAAAGCCCCCAGCTGGCCCAGATCCTCTGGGGGCCAGAGCTCTGTGCCAGGAGCCCTGCTGTGCCTACACCCAGTCTACCCAGGGTCCACGATCAGCCACACGCGTTTAACCCAAGGCCAGCTGCCTCTGTGCCCCGAGTGTTCTCTCGGGCCCCTTCCCAGCACCTCAGCCAGTCTAAAAGTTACTTCTGACGCCAGGGTCAGTGTTCACTGGACTGTAGCTACATACGACGTGGTTTTCTAAGAGCTAACTTCCTGGAATCCCAGGGGTCCTTCACTGGTTCCCTCCGTGACCCCCTTTCCTGTGCCTGCGTGTGGTCTGAGAGAGGCCCCAGCCAGAGCTGCTGATAAAGGAACTAGGAAGAAGCAGGTAACCCCCTGTGCAGCGGAATCAAAACAAACTGACCAGCATGTGTGCCTGGGAGGGACACTCCTGCAGTGGAAGGGTTAAGCCCTTTATCCTGGCACCAGGGCTACCACGATCTGTGGGCAAAACGCCCACTAGGGGCAGGGAGGCGCCTCCCCCGCCACCAGCCTCCCACCCCAGACCCCCGGCCAGGTGCTCCTCGGCCGCTGCCAGCTCGCACCTTGGCGCCAAGGAGTCTGAGCCATTCTAAGTCACCAGTTCCAAGCACTAAGCTGCTGCCGCTGGCTAAGAAGGAAAAAGAGGGGGACAAGAGCAAGCAAAGAACAAAAATAATCCCCCTCCAGAAGGCGTTTCAGCCACTCAGAACAATCTGGAAGCCTGGAGCTGGGAGAGGGAGCAACCAGAGTGTTCACCCAGAGTCCTTCTAGGATGTCCCCCACTTTTACTCTATGGAAACACAGCGTCAGGGCACCCCACCAAGACCACGGTCACTTCTGGGCCTGGATATCCTGAAAGCCGAGCCACGACACTCTAGTCCAAATGCATCCCCTTTGGCAAGGATCATTTATTTGCTTTGGAGTCAGGACAGGCGTGTGAATCCAACCCAGCCTCTGCTCACTCTGTGTTCACTGGCCTGTACTAAAGGCGACCGCAAACCCTTTCGGGATGACTGAGGGTGGTTTTCAAAGACAGAGGGCTACCTGCAGTGTGAGGAAAATTTTAAATAGCCCCCAATTCTCCAGGCTCTAATTAGAACATGTCTGCAGAACTCCTGCCAAACGAGATCTAAGAAACGGAAAATATGGCACGTGCCAAGGACAAGCGTCTTGGCCTGATGACCACCCCAAGACACTTGGCAGACTTCAGCGAGTTCCAACAACAGATCCACACAGGGCAGCAAAGAGAGAGGCCCCCAGGGTACCCAAAGGGAGGCCTGTTGCTAAACATTCTAAGCAACGCTAGGAACTGGAGTTTACTGAGTGCTGCTTCTTGTACGTTATTTCATTCACATCTCTACCATGACCATTCCCGATTAAGCTTGATGGCCAGCTTTCTGCGAATGAGAAATTGAGGTTCCGGGAGATTAAATGGCTTTCTTGCGGAGAGCTCCAGGATCCATGACCTTTTTGCCATAGCTTGCTACCCTTAGGAACCTTCTTGTTTGCCGGAAGTGGAAGTTAAGAGGGCTTTTCCCAAAGGAGTTTTTACGTCTTTGTGTCTCCCATTTGATAACTCAGGTGAACCTGAAGCAGATACCATTTGTTTCTAAGGTTCTGTCACCTGGACATCCCAAACACCCTTTCTTCTTCCCCCTGTTGACCCCAGTTCCTCATCCTTCAAACACCATGAAGAGTTGCAGCCTGCAGCAGCCACCTGGGCTGCCACGCCAGGAGATACTTAGATTTATGAGCAAAGCCACCTGTCGCTTTAGTTCTTCTTTCTAAAGACCTTCTCAGCAAAGCTTTGACCATCAGGAGAAGGGATGGTAACCACCCGTCCCAGGGCAGAGGTCAGTAGCCTCTAGGTGCCCACCCCAGCTGGCTTAATTCCCCAGGTCCCCAAAGGTAAAGACACAACTAGGGCAGCAGGGGTGCGTGGCAACCAGGAGAAGCACCCATGATGCTGCAGTCAGCATCCAGCAGCGCTCCAGGCACCCAGCAGGCTCTCAGCTGAAGATGCTGCTGATCAGGGACCGGGACGGAGCTGCACGTGCTGGGGAGAAGTGACAGGAAAGAAACTCCAGGGCCACAGCTGATGGAGTCTCGCCAGATGTTCACAGCACGGTGGTCTGGGGCAGCTGCTGAGCTATCCCAGCTGGCCACCCAGGACGGGCGCGTACGGGGGCTCTGTGCACTGAGAGCCGGGTGGTGCAGGGGCCTCCCTGGCCAATTCAGACTTCCAGAGCTGGTGCTCAGCGTCCCAGAGTCACGTGGCTCAAGTTCAAGGGCTGCGTCCCCCCGCGGGGCAGACCCATGCTTCTCCCCCACACTCGCCCCCCCACGGGCACCGGGGAGCCCCCTCCCCGGCCCCAGCCCTCCCCTCTCCTGGGGACACACTCTCCCTTGAGAACTCTCATCAGGCCCCACTGCCAATCCCACACCCCAGGTTTCTCACGAACACGTGGAACTGGGAGGCCGGAAAGCCCTCCAAGATTGCGTCCAACTCCCACCTTTGACAGACGACAGCTACCTGGGCTCCCGAAGCCACGTGGCCTGCCCAAGGACACTCCGCCAGTTGGCAGCACAGCTGGGACTGAAACCCAGGGCTCTTAATGACCCTTAAGGGCTCTGATGACACATGAATGAGCACGAAAGGGGCTGCACTTCTGGGCAGGAAGTGAGAGAAGGCGCCGGGGCTGCTCCTGGCGGCGGGTCCCTTCTCAGACAGAGCGGCCCACTTGGAGCTCTCTGCCAGCACATCTCGCTTCCCCTCCGGCCCGGCACGCACTGCCAGCTCTAACATGCCATCATTTTATCATTTAACGTGTGTTTCTGGCTCAGAAAGGTGCGCAATACAAACTACTGCACCCCTACCCCCCAACAAACTAAAATGATGAACAAGCCAGTCTCTAGTCCACACACGTAAGCTGCCCAGGCCCCTAGAGGTCAGCGGAAAGAGTTAAATATGATAGTAGGAAGAAAGGGTCTGCCCAAGGAAAAGAAATCTCAGCCCCAATGCTGATTATCTTTCATTATTCCACTGAGCTTCCGCAGATGTTGAAAGGAGGCGGATGTTTAGGATGTATGGAAACCTCATTTCCTCCTGGGACAGGCGGGGGGGAGGGTGCTGTCATTATATGAATGAATTTTCCCCTGCTTGTTTCCTCCAGTAATCTTTCTACCACCCTGAGCAGAAATGAGGCTGCCTGGGCCCAGCAAGGTTGTCGAGAGAAACGTAGGCGGGCTGGCCGCTGCCCTGGGCTCCAGACAGGCCTTCCCCGCTCACTCTCCCCTTCTGATCCTCCCAGCACACGTCCCACCTGGGGCCCGGCACAGGGCAAGGCCCCGGGAGGGGCTCCCAGCCTGGCGATAGGCCGCAGAACAGGGGCTGGACGGAGGGAGGCTGGCACGGCCGCAGGCGTCTGCAGGCCGAAGGACGGGTTAAGCGGATCGCACGGAACAGGGCTCCCAGCAGAGGACACGGGACCAGGCCGTGAGAGGACATCTGGTGGGGGGGGCTCAAGTTGGGGGTGATGAGAAGGCAGAGGGGGTCCCCCCAAAGGGCGCCCCTGACTCCCAGGGAGCCTCTGGCTCTGTTCGGGGGGTGACGGGGACCGCAGGAAGGTACGGAGCAGCAGAATGATGTGACTAGATCTGCTGCTTAGAACGTGCCTCCAGAGGAATGCGTGGCGTGCAGCGGAGGACCGAGCTGCAGGTCGAGAGGAGTCTGGGCACCCGGGGGACAGCACAGACGAGAGATGAAGGGCCAAGGGTAGAGCTACTGAAAAGACAAGAGCCCAGCAGTGCTTTCAGGAACGGGAGGTATGATGACCGCCGATGGGACGCACAGGAACAGCCCTGACCACGGCCCTCACCTCAGGGGGCACCTGAACGGCCCCTGAGCCACAGAACGGGGCCCGCCCCCTCCCAGGACACCCCTCACAGACCCTGTGGGCCAGCCCTCTGGGGGCCTCCTGCACCTCCCACACCCGCACCCCAGGCCACATCCCTCCCTCCCCACCCAAGGACAGCAACCCAGCTTTGGAGCCCAGCTCGGACGCCAGCAGCCCCGCCCCACCACATCCAGCTCAGCTCCCTCTGCCTTCCAACGTGCGCACACTCGAACTGCCGTGGAAGATGGTGTGACCACCGTCTCATCTGTTAGACTCAGCTCCCGGCAAGGACCTGGGCAGGCCTGGGGGAGTCTGGACTCACCAGCAGTTCATAAGTGCGCAGGACGCTGAAATACCAGCACTCAGTGGAAAGTCCAGGTGGCGGAAATAAGGGGACTCTTTCAAACGGAGTCTCACGTCCACGTTCATGATGGGCTACCACTCATATCCTCCCAACTCCAGACCAACTATGGAACTTGGAATTTACTGCCTGATAGTTTACTCACAGAAGGCTTTTCACCAGTGAGTAAGCTTCCCAGACACACGCATGTGGAAGACAAGGCTGAGAAACGCGGGTGCTCGGGGCCCCATGTATTTCTGCATGCACTGTAAGGACACCACTGTCAGCTGCTCTGCAAGAGAGAGGGTTTGGAAACGCCATTTCTCTCATGACCCTGACGACCCAAACTCTTTCCTGAGCCCAATTCTGGCACCAAGCAAGCTTTGGTTTTGTTTTATTTGCTGGGCTGGATTTGGTTTAGTTTGCCCTTCCCTATAAAAAGGAGACTCAGCTCATTCGGATTAACTTAAGTGAAAAGAAAGCAATACCTCCGCTCTAATTCCACAAGGCAAGGAGGGCCCCTTACAAACTCATTTCTGGTTCTCAAACGCTTGGGAACCTGTGGGTGACAGGAAGGGCACGGCGAGCCTTTTCTCTGAGGAAAAAGCAAGGCTGCGATGTTCCTCCCTCACCAACGGGGCGGTGAGAACCCCGTCCCCAGACACACGGGTGTTTAAGTCAGAGTGTAATCTGCAGGAGGGAAGAAGAGTCAGTTCAGACTGGCCCCATGTCCTGGGGAGGTGCTGCAGGGGATGAGTCCTGCTGGAGANTCCTGGCTGTCTCTTATACACATCTAGATGTGTATAAGAGACAGCCCCTCCCCGGCCCCAGCCCTCCCCTCTCCTGGGGACACACTCTCCCTTGAGAACTCTCATCAGGCCCCACTGCCAATCCCACACCCCAGGTTTCTCACGAACACGTGGAACTGGGAGGCCGGAAAGCCCTCCAAGATTGCGTCCAACTCCCACCTTTGACAGACGACAGCTACCTGGGCTCCCGAAGCCACGTGGCCTGCCCAAGGACACTCCGCCAGTTGGCAGCACAGCTGGGACTGAAACCCAGGGCTCTTAATGACCCTTAAGGGCTCTGATGACACATGAATGAGCACGAAAGGGGCTGCACTTCTGGGCAGGAAGTGAGAGAAGGCGCCGGGGCTGCTCCTGGCGGCGGGTCCCTTCTCAGACAGAGCGGCCCACTTGGAGCTCTCTGCCAGCACATCTCGCTTCCCCTCCGGCCCGGCACGCACTGCCAGCTCTAACATGCCATCATTTTATCATTTAACGTGTGTTTCTGGCTCAGAAAGGTGCGCAATACAAACTACTGCACCCCTACCCCCCAACAAACTAAAATGATGAACAAGCCAGTCTCTAGTCCACACACGTAAGCTGCCCAGGCCCCTAGAGGTCAGCGGAAAGAGTTAAATATGATAGTAGGAAGAAAGGGTCTGCCCAAGGAAAAGAAATCTCAGCCCCAATGCTGATTATCTTTCATTATTCCACTGAGCTTCCGCAGATGTTGAAAGGAGGCGGATGTTTAGGATGTATGGAAACCTCATTTCCTCCTGGGACAGGCGGGGGGGAGGGTGCTGTCATTATATGAATGAATTTTCCCCTGCTTGTTTCCTCCAGTAATCTTTCTACCACCCTGAGCAGAAATGAGGCTGCCTGGGCCCAGCAAGGTTGTCGAGAGAAACGTAGGCGGGCTGGCCGCTGCCCTGGGCTCCAGACAGGCCTTCCCCGCTCACTCTCCCCTTCTGATCCTCCCAGCACACGTCCCACCTGGGGCCCGGCACAGGGCAAGGCCCCGGGAGGGGCTCCCAGCCTGGCGATAGGCCGCAGAACAGGGGCTGGACGGAGGGAGGCTGGCACGGCCGCAGGCGTCTGCAGGCCGAAGGACGGGTTAAGCGGATCGCACGGAACAGGGCTCCCAGCAGAGGACACGGGACCAGGCCGTGAGAGGACATCTGGTGGGGGGGGCTCAAGTTGGGGGTGATGAGAAGGCAGAGGGGGTCCCCCCAAAGGGCGCCCCTGACTCCCAGGGAGCCTCTGGCTCTGTTCGGGGGGTGACGGGGACCGCAGGAAGGTACGGAGCAGCAGAATGATGTGACTAGATCTGCTGCTTAGAACGTGCCTCCAGAGGAATGCGTGGCGTGCAGCGGAGGACCGAGCTGCAGGTCGAGAGGAGTCTGGGCACCCGGGGGACAGCACAGACGAGAGATGAAGGGCCAAGGGTAGAGCTACTGAAAAGACAAGAGCCCAGCAGTGCTTTCAGGAACGGGAGGTATGATGACCGCCGATGGGACGCACAGGAACAGCCCTGACCACGGCCCTCACCTCAGGGGGCACCTGAACGGCCCCTGAGCCACAGAACGGGGCCCGCCCCCTCCCAGGACACCCCTCACAGACCCTGTGGGCCAGCCCTCTGGGGGCCTCCTGCACCTCCCACACCCGCACCCCAGGCCACATCCCTCCCTCCCCACCCAAGGACAGCAACCCAGCTTTGGAGCCCAGCTCGGACGCCAGCAGCCCCGCCCCACCACATCCAGCTCAGCTCCCTCTGCCTTCCAACGTGCGCACACTCGAACTGCCGTGGAAGATGGTGTGACCACCGTCTCATCTGTTAGACTCAGCTCCCGGCAAGGACCTGGGCAGGCCTGGGGGAGTCTGGACTCACCAGCAGTTCATAAGTGCGCAGGACGCTGAAATACCAGCACTCAGTGGAAAGTCCAGGTGGCGGAAATAAGGGGACTCTTTCAAACGGAGTCTCACGTCCACGTTCATGATGGGCTACCACTCATATCCTCCCAACTCCAGACCAACTATGGAACTTGGAATTTACTGCCTGATAGTTTACTCACAGAAGGCTTTTCACCAGTGAGTAAGCTTCCCAGACACACGCATGTGGAAGACAAGGCTGAGAAACGCGGGTGCTCGGGGCCCCATGTATTTCTGCATGCACTGTAAGGACACCACTGTCAGCTGCTCTGCAAGAGAGAGGGTTTGGAAACGCCATTTCTCTCATGACCCTGACGACCCAAACTCTTTCCTGAGCCCAATTCTGGCACCAAGCAAGCTTTGGTTTTGTTTTATTTGCTGGGCTGGATTTGGTTTAGTTTGCCCTTCCCTATAAAAAGGAGACTCAGCTCATTCGGATTAACTTAAGTGAAAAGAAAGCAATACCTCCGCTCTAATTCCACAAGGCAAGGAGGGCCCCTTACAAACTCATTTCTGGTTCTCAAACGCTTGGGAACCTGTGGGTGACAGGAAGGGCACGGCGAGCCTTTTCTCTGAGGAAAAAGCAAGGCTGCGATGTTCCTCCCTCACCAACGGGGCGGTGAGAACCCCGTCCCCAGACACACGGGTGTTTAAGTCAGAGTGTAATCTGCAGGAGGGAAGAAGAGTCAGTTCAGACTGGCCCCATGTCCTGGGGAGGTGCTGCAGGGGATGAGTCCTGCTGGAGAAATGGACCCACAGAGGCCCACGGAGTTCTGACAGAGGGAAGCCGGCTCTGGGACATTCCCGTAACACGGCGTGTTGGCCTGCAGCGTGCAGCAGGCTCAGAGCAGGGGTGTCCGCCTACTGTCACGTCCCCCCGCGGCCCCCTCCGTCCCGTGGAAGAAGGGCTGCACAGGGCAGGCGGTGTGATGACTGGGTCTTCCAGCAAGAAGGAACGTGCCGGCCATGCAGAAATGGTGCCATATCCTACACAAGAGTGGCGAGCACAACCCTGGCAGTCCACAGGAGGCCGGGACAAATCGGAAGCATGGCTAGTTCATGGGGGCTGGAGAAATAGGAGGGTAACACGGAAGGGAGACAGGGTCCAACCGCCATACAGCATGTAAACCTGCTCTCGGAGACGCTCTGGCTCTGTTCAGGAGGCTGCGGCGGAGCAGCAAGCGTTTCCGAGGAGCTGTTTTTCCAGCACCTCTCCCCACTGGCAGCTTACTAGCATGGAAAGAAGCCANCCGCCATACAGCATGTAAACCTGCTCTCGGAGACGCTCTGGCTCTGTTCAGGAGGCTGCGGCGGAGCAGCAAGCGTTTCCGAGGAGCTGTTTTTCCAGCACCTCTCCCCACTGGCAGCTTACTAGCATGGAAAGAAGCCATTAAGAGGCTACTGAGGCGGACTAAGGAAAAGAAAAATATATCCTTAGAATCTGAAATAACTGGAAGAGAGAACTTCCGAAGCTGACACCACTAGTCAGAGAGAGGACTGGACTGCAGAGGGAATCACATTTTAAAATTAATTTGGGGAGGAGGGTGAAAGAAAGAGGAGGGGAAACACTGGACGATGTCAAGCCTGGCATCCCGAAACACGGTCGGGCAGGGGTACCGATGCGGACCCGTTCACATAAAGGTTATGCCTGAGGCGGGGGCAGGGAGACTGAGCCAGAAGGACACCAACTTGGCGGGAGGGCAGGAGACGAGCCGCAACCACCAGTGCAGGCCAAGGACGGGCAGAGACAGCAAGGAAGAGAGCCCGAGGCAGACAGATCGCCGCAGGGGTCAGGTGCAGCCTCCGGAGGCCGACTCACATCCCATCTCTGCCACCGGCCAGCTGGGAGAGCTTGGGAACGTCTGCCACTGCTTCCATGCCTCAGTTTCCCCGTCTGTAAAGTGAGGTCTCAGCTCCAAACGCATGCGTTTATTATCCTCAGCGTTGCGGCGGGAGCTGGAACCCTGAAGACCTCGCACGTCTCTGCTTTGTCACGGGCTCCCTGCCGGGCTCTGCCAGGAGGGGGCGCGCGAGAGAGACTCATGGGCGGGAGGAGGGAGATGAGATGCGCCCCTTCCAGTTGGCTTCCCGTCAGCTTGCAGCTTCTGTGAGCAGCACCCAGCAACGCGCAGCACACGTGCCTTCCTGCACCCGTCACGAAGCCCAGCGTGCAGCCTCTCCCGACATCCGCAGAACTGGGGAGGGGGCACGTCCCCCCGCCCCCCGCCCCGTCCCTCCTTCAGACAGTTTGAATAATCCCAGCCTTCTCAGTCCTCCGGTGGGGCTGCTTCCTGCTGCGGCTACACCGGAGGCCCTAAGAGCACTGGCTAAGTGTGGCCCCACACAGGCGCTGGCATCGCTTGGAACTGGAGATGGGAATCAGGGGCCCTTCTCCAGATCTACTGAACTGCACCAACAACCATGCGATCATGGGCTCACACAGAGTTTGGGTGTAACNTTGAATAATTCCAGCCTCCTCAGTCCTCCGGTGGGGCTGCTTCCTGCTGCGGCTACACCGGAGGCCCTTAGAGCACTGGCTAAGTGTGGCCCCACACAGGCTCTGGCATCGCTTGGAACTGGAGATGGAAATCAGGGGCCCTTCTCCAGATCTACTGAACTGCACCAACAACCATGCGATCATGGGCTCACACAGAGTTTGGGTGTAACTGAGTGACTCACACACAGTTTAGCTAACTTTATAACCCAATCTTTTAACTCTGCACAAATAACTGGTGTGCTTTCTGTCCCCTAAACAGACCTCAATTCAGGCAATAGGGATCAGAGTATCTACCTCACAATACTACAAGACATAATTAGTCTATTAGGTCACAGAAGTCAAAGGCAGAATTAAGAGACGTTATGGTGAATGGAATCCAATATAAAAACGTTGTTGGACTGGGTTATTATTGTTGCCTTTTAGAACAAAATCTGGGGAGAAAAACCTAACATAAACACATATCCAGACTCTCTGTTAGAAAATACTTCCTTCTCACTTACTTCCTACATGGACACCATGCAAAACCACTCCCATCGATCAAGCTGTCATAATGAACTGCAAAATTCTTAACAGTCTCTGTCACACAAAATGTCCACATAATCCAATGAATCTGGGGGCCTGGCCCTAGTTTTCTAAATGCAGGCACATTCAGATGGCCTTTGGGCTTCCCTGATGGCTCAGTTAGTAAAGAATCCGCCTGCGATGCAGGAGACCCTGGTTCGATTCCTGGGTCAGGAAGATCCGCTGGCGAAGGGATACGCTACCCACCCAATGTTCTTGGGCCTGCCTTGTGTCTCAGTTGGTAAAGAATCTGCCTGCAAAGCAGGAGACCTAGATTTGACCCCTGGGTTGGGAAGATCCCCTGGAGAAGGGAAAGGCTACCCACTCCAGTATTCTGGCCTGGAGAACTCCACGGACCATACAGTCACGGGGTCACAAGGAGTCGGACATGACTAGTGTCTTCCACTTTCATTTTCACTTTCAGATGGCCTTCAGAAGTCCTCAGAGCAGCACTGCTGGTCGCCAACAGGGGAAAGATACAAGTAACAGGCCCAGAGTCTCGGGATGTCAGAGGAGAAGGAACCACCCAAATGGCCCAGCCCAGACCCCTCATGCTTCAGATGAGGATGCTGAGACCCCAGAGATGAACTGACTTCTCCAAGGTCAAAGGGTCACCCCAACATCCCAGGCAACACCAAGTTTCATAACTCCCCTCCCCAAACACCCTCCCACTCCGTCAAATGTGAGTGACAGGCCAGCCACGCACACTCTCTTTCCTAGGTACAAGAGTTTAACAAGCAGCAAGAAACCACAGTGTAAATGGGGAGAGGAGGACTACAAAAGTAAAGCTGGGAACCGCTTGGGAGGGGGCATGACTGTTGGCAGGCAGTTTTCTTTGCCCATCAAAATAATAAATGAAGCCAGGCGTCTACTGTAGCATGGACGCCAAAGCAACTGTGAGCCCACGGTGTTCTCAACATCTCAGGAGACGGGCAAGTCACTCCAAGACAATGCATTCTTAATGCGTTCTTAAACAGATTCTGACTCAAACCCTGAGACAGTTGGGCCCCTTCCAAGAAATGTTGGCTTCTGTGAGATATCTCTTTCAGTTCTCTCCAGTAGATCTCCTTGGAATTTGCCAGATAAAGAGGCAATTTATCATGTGGCCGAAGGTTATACGTAATGCATTATCTGCCTTCCACCAGGATTAGCGCATCCATGTAAGAACCCTGGTTGGGCCTCCATCTTGAGGTGCCATAGCAACGTGAAATCAACAAGGAGAGGACTGCTAAATGAATAATTTACTGATTTCATAAGAACCTGTCTTGCAATTTACAGTTCTATTATCTTTCCTACCCGTGTCTTAACGTCTCTGTGTAACAGCTGCAATCAGACTGAATAATATTTGAGAATCTAATAAGCATATACAATCCTGGAATCAAACCAACAGGTGGAGACCGGTTCTGAGGGTAGTAACGTTCCTTGGAGGCCAAGTTCGACCACTGCTATTTTTTCCTTACCTCTTGTGCAAAAGAGTAAAAGTTAGGGAGCAAATGTCCTCCAATAAGCTTTATATTTTCAAATTAAATGTTGTTCTTCCTTGGGCTATCTAGAGCTAATCAAGGCAGAGTTGAATGGCATTCAGAACTATTATATGGAAGAAATATCACTGGCTACAATTTACCAACTGTCACTTTTAAAATTCCCCAGAGACCTAGTTATAAGCAAAGGAGAGAGAGGAAAAAAAGTATAGTTTCAATGACAATTGCAATATTTTAAAAGCTCTTTCAATATCATCAGTGATGCCATTTTAGCGGCAGAAGCACATCTTGTCACTCAGCCACAATTTTAAGGATATTTATGAAGAAAACAATACAATGGAGGCAGACTTATTTGCTGGCTTCTTTATTTGGGTAGGACAGGCTACGGATTAGTTTGGTTCCGTGCTGAAGCAGAACGGATGTACGCTTTTGAAACACAGTACCTGCCACACACTTCTCTGTAGTCTTCCCCAGAAAATCAACCCAAGAGAAGACCTCTGACTCTGGGGACATGCAGACATCTAGTGGCCACAGCCTCGGGCAGGTCGCTGCAGAAGTGCACACGAGCCTGGAGGAGATGGCCTCCCCTTCTCCAATGTTCTGGGCCCACTGTCCTAGCATTCCCAGTGAGCCACCGGCACCCTGAAAGGCCATCAGTTTCCCTATCAACGTCACTTCCTGCCTCCAAAGCCTAATGGCCACGAGCAATACAAACCCACTCCTCTGTCTTATTTTATACAGCTGATTTACGACGTTGTGCTAATTTCTGTTGTGTAAAGTGACTCAATTATATATATTTTTTTTCATACTCTTTCCCAATATGATTTATTACGATATTGAATTTAGTTCCCGGTGCTATACTGTAGGAGCTTGCTGTTTATCCATCCTATATATAATGGCTTGCATCTGCTAATTCCAAACCTTCCCCCCTCTTAGCTGGCTGGCAAGAAGCTCTGTCCTGTCTTCAGGACACTGAAGCTGAGGCTGAAGTCACCTCTCATTAAGTGACTGGAGCGTGGGCTGGCAGGGAAACAAACTCATGCAAGTCACTTTGCAAACCTCATGTCCCCAAGACGAGGACAGCTTGGCCCCAAAGGTAGAATGTGGCAGTTCTGAGAACACAGGATTTTTGTGCTGAATCTCTTCCCCTTGTCTATTTATAGCGCCTCGTCTCTACAGCTGAGGTCTGAAACCCAGCCAAACACAGGCAGAGGTAGGCCTGTTAAGTCCTGCTCACATGATTCAATCTCAGAATTCTGAATATATTACTCCAGGGCTGAGGCTAAGGCAGATACCTTGATGAAAGCGACAAGAAATCTCCTCTCCAGCTTCAGAAACTCTGGCTCTCCTGGCCGGAGCCTGAACCTCGGCTAATGTTAATGTGGGTCCCGCAGACTGGCTTCAGAAACACTGAGGAAGTTTTTGCTTTCTGCTTTGACTAGTTACATCGACAGATGCTATTATTAACTCTTTATGTCTTATCTTTACAAGGCTGACATTTAGAAGAGCTCTGTCTCCTGGTGCTGGCCCCTAGTGAATTGCTAACGTGCAATGGAAGCATTACTGCCATTTCAGAGGCTCCCACCTGGGTGTGGCTGCCAGTAGGATCCTGGACACGTTACCTGCCCTCTCCCAGCCTCAGTTCCCCATGCGCAACAATCAGATTCTCATTCTTCAAACCCATCATACAGGATTAAATGGATCATAAACACACCGGGCCCAGGCAAGTGTCTGCCAGCACATAGCAGGGCTCGGAGCCGTAGCCTGAATGTGACTGGGACTCGGTGGCCCGCTGACACCCCTCCACATGGAGCAAGCATGTGTGCAAAGTTCACTGGCTCCGATCAGTGCAGACATGCCCCAGCCTTTCACCACGGCTTTGCCCTCACTTGAGAACCAGAGATTCTAATCTTGACACTTTCGACTTGTCCTTCCTGCTCTTTTCTTGGAGGAAATGATGAATTATCCATTATTAAACAGAATGCTGTTTGAGATTAAACCATAATGTAAAAATGATACACTGAGGGGGTTTTACCTGGAGCACAGATGAAAAGACAAATCCTATTCCAGGAAAAAAAAGCACGCAGTCAGGACCTGGGAGTCCAGAGAAGAGGGCTGAGACCAGAAAGCCCAGGGTTCGGGGTCTGGGAGGAGCTTGGATTCTGGTGGCCTTCTCTCCCTGTGTGTCCCCGAGGCAGGAGTCAAGAGGGGCTGCCCCATTTCCACTCAACGGCTCGAGGCTGCAGGACTCACCTCAGAGAGCCATCTATCGCCGGTGCCATTAGCCTCCCCCAACCCCACAGTGAGGGCTCCCTGGCCACCTAAAGGGCTCCCTCAGGAGACGCTCCTGGCCGCCCTCTCCCTGTGGCATGTGTGCCAAGTCGCTTCAGTAGTGAATTTGCGACTCTATGGACTGCAACCCGCCAGGCTCCTCTATCCATGGGATTCTCCAGGCAAGAATACTGGAGTGGGTTGCCATGCCCTCCTCCAGGGGGTCTTCCCGACCAGGGGATCGAACCTAGGTGTCTTATGCCCCCTGCACTGGCAGGGGTTCTTCACCACCAGCGCCCCGGGAAACCCCATGGCCCCTGCTCCCCGCCCTCGCAGCACCTCAGTCGTCCCCGTGTTCGGCTGGAAGCTCCATGAGGGCTGAGGTTTCACCTGCTCTGTTCAGGGCTGAGGACATGAGCATGTGGCAGGCACTCAACCGCTACTTGAAAGAACAAACAAACAGAAGCAGTAACAATGAGACCAAGTAGCCACTCTCTCAGAGGATTAACAGCTAAGTCCTTGCGTGTTTTCTAAAGAGAAGAAATCCACACGTCAGTGGCAGCAAGCGGGAACAAAGCAGCAGATAGCTTGGTCTCCTACCAAGGTTGAAACTGGGGCTACCACGCACCAGAACCTAGCACGGGACCCCTGAATTCCTTCCGACGCGGAGAACCATCCTGTGCCGCTCCCGAGACTGCCGGGACCTCCTGGTGGCCTTCCTCACATCTCTGGCTCGACAACACAAGAATTCAGAAACCCAGTGACCTCAGTGCTGGCCTTGAATGGAGCAGAGAGACGTCACTAGGACTCTGTCTGACTTGGATCTGGGGGCAGATAATATTGTAATACATACTTCAGAGGCCTGCGGCCTTTCCTTTCTTGAGAGAAGAAACTAAAATATTTGGCAGGGCGTCCTAAGAGCTCTGAGTCCTGTACTTTGAAACAAAACACAAGAAGTAAGCAACAAACAAAAGCTTTGCCATCAGCAGGAACCGGGAAAACGTCTTGAGGGATGGAACAGGGAGCCGCGAAGAGACTGAGGAGTCAAGAGTCTAGGCACCCTGGGCAATGCTGGCGCTGCCCTGTCGGCTCCTTCATGAGACGCCAGCCGTCCCGGAGCTCCTGTGTGTGTGACGGGTGCTGGTGTGGCTTGACTTCTGCTGGCTTCTGGCCTGCAGCCATTCCTGGCCCATCGTGGACGTGCCCAGACGTGGTGCTCACCCTGCCAGGAGGCTGCGGAGCCCAGAGGAGGTGCCAGTGAGGACAGCGGGCGGGGGGTACTCAGGGACCAGGGTGTGCAGAGGGTCTGCGGCCCCACATTCTCTATGCCTTGAACGAGCCCCTAGGGCTGCACCCAGCATCCAAGCCAGAGGACAAGGAGCTCAGCGACGGCTTGCTCTGTGCCCCAGGCTAGGAGAGGCCGGTCAGAGCGCCAAAAGCGCGGCTTCTCCTCCCTCTTGTTTTCAAATGACTCCCACTTATGATGGCGACACGTTCCATCGGCACAGTGGACCAGGAATGAATGGTCCAGGGGAACAGAGGCCCCGAGGCCCCAACATGGAACAAGAGCAGGCTTTCTCCAGTGGCTTCAGAGGCTGCAGGGGGCAGTTCTCTGACCCATCCTGCCCGCCCTCCAGCCCCCGGCACGGAACCTCCTCTTGGCCGCCTTCCTGGCCAAGTCTGCCCCCCTCAGGGGTCTCACATCTGTGCACAAGCAGAAGCCAAGTGCCCAGGCAGGCTCTGCAGGTAGAGCTCGCGGGGCGGGGTGCGGGGATCCTAGGAGACACCTAGGGGTGGGCTGCGGTTAACCACTTCTCTGTTTGAAAAAGCTGTCTCAGCAGCGGCACGGGGCTCGGAAGGAAGCTCATCTCTGAGCAGCCATGGCAGGCGCCTGGGGCAGCCCGGCTCATTGGCAGTCCACGCTCCTCGGAACTGCCAAAGCCCGAGTCCATTAACCGGCAGCTGTGTCAGGAGAAAGCCCAGCTTGTCAACAGGAACGCCTTCCACAGAGGCCACATGCTGTGCTTACTGCTCTGGAGTTGAGATAAACAGCTCTCCTTTCCCTCCCCACGCACACACCTGAGGCCCCGTGAGGCCGACCTCTGCATCAGAACTTGGAAACTGTCTGGGGTCTCCTCCCAACCCCACTCAGCCTTTCCGAAGTCTGCTGAGATGTGTCTGTCCCCTTCCTCTGGACAAAGCCCCCAAATCAAAGACCTGCTAGACCAGTTAAGAAACTAGGGAACAGCTGTTCACAGGCAGAACAGGGCTTCGTAAAAAAGCCAGCAATGGTTTTCAAGTTGTCGGTGGCAAACAGCGAAAACAGCTAGGTCTACCCAAGTTCCTTGTGCTGAGGGGTGGACTGGGGGGTTGGGGGGGAACCAGGTCTCTCTTTCCTTGGTTCCAAAGCACCTATGAAGCTCCCATGTGATCCTGGAAAAAAGACTTCACCCACTTTAACCTCAGTGTTCTCACCTGCAAAAAAAGCACACTGCCATCTTCTAAGGACCTCTGTGAGGACTAAGGGATACAGCCTTGGTACTCAGCTTCTTGCCAGACATCCTGCGGTCCTCAGCAAAGGCAAAGCCACAAGACAGAACTGGGATCCCTGAATCACTGCATGGCAGAAAGGCTAACCGGGAGCCTCTACACAGAACCGATACGTGAGCAAGAAATACACTTTCATTGGGTTAAGCCCTGAAATCTGGGGCCGGGGGTTAGTTATCTCAGCAGCCAGCATTGCCCTAATACAGGTAACCATAAAAACACCCTCTTGCTTGGGATGAAACTTGCTTGGTAGGAAACTTGAGATCCCATGCTCTCAACTCCTACAAAATAAATAGCTGAAGGCTTCCACCTCCACAGGAGACCCATTCTGTACCCTCCTCTGGCCCCTGATGAGCTCAGAGGCTCTGAACGTGGGGATGCAGTGTGGATGCAGAGAAGGAGGGGGTGTCACCTTCCCGTGGATTCTGCCCGATGTCCTCGGGAAACAGACAATGCTATTAAGCAGAGGGAGTTGCCGACGCAAACCAGCTTGGAAAGCCCTATATGTTTTGAGTGGCAGGCACTAACCGTTTGCATGACAAACCTCCTACAAGAAGCCAGCTAAACTGCCCTTTTGTGCCAATTAAAGATTCTCCAGAACACAAAGATTACACACCATTCTGCAGCGCTGACAACAATAAAACAATTTTAAAGGCTATTCAGATCTTCAGTTCACAGCTGACATTGTCGGGAGGGGGAGATGGCTGTGGCTTTGTTCTTTGCTGTTGTTGAGTCTTAAGACTTAACCAAAGGTTTGGGGGGCGGGGAGGGGAGGCTGGCAGACAGGAAGAGTTTGAAATGCATTTTTGGGACTTTATGCAGGAGAAAAATGAACAACCTGATGTTCTTTTCTTGTGTGTGTGGGTATATAACCTTGTACGCACACACACACACACTCTCTCTCACACACACACACTCATACTCACTACTACTCTCTGGGGGTCTTCAGAAATAATTCCCAAGGATTCCTGATCTCTCCAGGGGTCTGATTTACCCAGAGATATGGGGTTATGGGTGGCACTAGCAGATATTTTCGGCACCAATTAATTGAAACTGCAAGGGCAAAGGCCCAGGAGCTCTTCCTGATGTGTTTGTTTTAAAGGCACATTTCCAAAACAGTCAGATTTTTTTTTAAAGGTCTTTGGGTTTTCAGAAATGAAAAATGGATGGTTTATCCTCAGATAAAGCAAAGGGGGAAGTTTATTTTAAGTGACAGTATATTGCCTATTAGGTCCTGATGAGGAATGACTAGAAGTCCCACAGGTGTCACCTGAGTTTTATTCTTCCCACCCGCTGCGTGTGTGTTTATGTGTCTCTGGGCACCCCCCAGGACTCATCCACGCTCCCCACCATGCAAGGAGGGGAAGTGTGTACCTGTTATCTAATAAGCCCACGCGTGTCCACTCCACCAGACTCTCTGTGAGGACACAGAGCCTCTCCTAGCTCTTTGTCAGTCCTCCAGCTCCTGCACAGTCAGAAGTTCCTGCCTATGGTCTCAGTCTCAGCTCCAGTACCTTACAGTGCCGCGTACACAGCAGATGCTCAATTAAAGTTCATGTAGACACTCTCGCACAGGTCATCTCTGAATCCAAACGTCATAGAGTCCTAGTCATACACAGAGCAGCTGGGCAGGGGCAGGCCCTGGGTAGGAGGAGGAACACAGGCTCCAGGGGGTTCTCAGGCAGGCGCAGCCTAGTTTCCCAGGGGACTCTGCGACGACTGGGACATTTCTGGTTGGCATGACTGGGGCTGGGGATGCTACGGGTATCCAGTGGGGAGAGACCAGGGAAGCTTACTAAGCCATTCTGCAAAGCATAGGACATCCAGCAGCAAAGACTCTTCTGGCCTTGAATGCCAGACGTGCTCAGGTGGAGAAACTCTGGCTTAGAACCTGAGCGGACCCTCCCCTTAGGCCAACTTGGGTCACTTTGGGACAGGATAACTGAGATCTGGTTTTCAGATACTCTGTGACCCCTTGGACTGCAGCCCACCAGGCTCCTCTGTCCATGGAATCCTCCAGGCAAGAATACTGGAGTGGGTTGCCATTCCCTTCTCCAGGGGACCTTTCCGACCCAGGGATCGAACCCAGGTCTCCAGCGCTGCAGGCAGAGTCTTCACCATCCAAGCCAAACAGGGAAGCCCTTGGCTTTCGGATACGTGTAACAGGGATAGTTACAGCGACCCTTCAGGAGGAGTGAGGGAGACGCTGAATAGACGACTGTCGAGCACTGAAGGGCCAACAGCTACTCCCCTGACACATGANTTTTTTTAAAGGTCTTTGGGTTTTCAGAAATGAAAAATGGATGGTTTATCCTCAGATAAAGCAAAGGGGGAAGTTTATTTTAAGTGACAGTATATTGCCTATTAGGTCCTGATGAGGAATGACTAGAAGTCCCACAGGTGTCACCTGAGTTTTATTCTTCCCACCCGCTGCGTGTGTGTTTATGTGTCTCTGGGCACCCCCCAGGACTCATCCACGCTCCCCACCATGCAAGGAGGGGAAGTGTGTACCTGTTATCTAATAAGCCCACGCGTGTCCACTCCACCAGACTCTCTGTGAGGACACAGAGCCTCTCCTAGCTCTTTGTCAGTCCTCCAGCTCCTGCACAGTCAGAAGTTCCTGCCTATGGTCTCAGTCTCAGCTCCAGTACCTTACAGTGCCGCGTACACAGCAGATGCTCAATTAAAGTTCATGTAGACACTCTCGCACAGGTCATCTCTGAATCCAAACGTCATAGAGTCCTAGTCATACACAGAGCAGCTGGGCAGGGGCAGGCCCTGGGTAGGAGGAGGAACACAGGCTCCAGGGGGTTCTCAGGCAGGCGCAGCCTAGTTTCCCAGGGGACTCTGCGACGACTGGGACATTTCTGGTTGGCATGACTGGGGCTGGGGATGCTACGGGTATCCAGTGGGGAGAGACCAGGGAAGCTTACTAAGCCATTCTGCAAAGCATAGGACATCCAGCAGCAAAGACTCTTCTGGCCTTGAATGCCAGACGTGCTCAGGTGGAGAAACTCTGGCTTAGAACCTGAGCGGACCCTCCCCTTAGGCCAACTTGGGTCACTTTGGGACAGGATAACTTGAGATCTGGTTTTCAGATACTCTGTGACCCCTTGGACTGCAGCCCACCAGGCTCCTCTGTCCATGGAATCCTCCAGGCAAGAATACTGGAGTGGGTTGCCATTCCCTTCTCCAGGGGACCTTTCCGACCCAGGGATCGAACCCAGGTCTCCAGCGCTGCAGGCAGAGTCTTCACCATCCAAGCCAAACAGGGAAGCCCTTGGCTTTCGGATACGTGTAACAGGGATAGTTACAGCGACCCTTCAGGAGGAGTGAGGGAGACGCTGAATAGACGACTGTCGAGCACTGAAGGGCCAACAGCTACTCCCCTGACACATGATTGGTGGCCTCAGGCAGCTCCACTCCTGGCCCACTTTCAAGGGCAGAAAGGAGGCTACCGATCAGCAAACACCCCAACTTCGCGTGAGAGCCTCCTTCCTGACCTCTGTGCCCTGAAGCAAATTCATTCACAAGAGAAACATTGTCCCCGTAAGGAAGAGCAGGGAGAAGGAAAAAACAAACCCAAAAAACAGTCGAATGGTAATAAGTCTGGGTCAGCTCCCATCAGCTGGTTGTGATCAAAACCACATTCGCAGTCTGGGGTCAAATGGAAGGCTTCAGACGGTCTCAGGAATCTGAGCTCTCGGCACCCCCACTCCCACCCCTAATGCTTCCCAAACGTTTACAAAGAGCAGCTTCAGAAGGCCAGGGAGAGACAGCTCTCCCCTCATCGCCACCCCGGGGCGCCTGCACAGCGGGAGTGCACGAGCCAGGCTCCAGCAGCACCAGCCTTCCCAGGTCTCCGACATCGCCTTCCTACCAGCGCTCCAGTGGCGGGGGAAGGTTCCGGAAGACGGGCCAGCACACAGCTTCTGTCCATGCACCGCCCGCCCCCCAGAAACAATTAAAGAGCTCGGGCTATGACTGCCAAGTTCCTCCGTCCAATTTGGTGGATATTTTAATAGAGGAGAGAATTCCCAGAGGCCCCCCAGCGGAAATGCCCCATGTCAGGGAACGTTTGTTTTCATTTCCTTTTGCCATCAATGAATTCTACTCATGGCAACGGTCTGGGGCTGGATCACATCCACACAGAAGCTAACCAGAAGTATTTGTTCCCTGAAATAAATCTCTCTTTGGGGAATGAGTTATATATACATCCATGCGGAGGGACCTACATACACATACTCACACATGCACATATATTATGCATCACAGACAAAACGCACGGGGCAAATCCCCCCGACAGGCAGCCCTGAGTCTCTGGGAAGAGAAGGAAACGTGCTGGTGAGCTAGCGTCAAAGGGCATTGAGAAGAAAGGGGCTCAATGAGAAAACTCAGTGACGGACAGGGTCCCGGGAGTGGGGAAAAGGTCACACAAGAGGACAAACGACAAGGCGAGAGCCATGGCCGCAAGTGGCCAGGACCTGCCAAGGGTCCAGCCAGGGCCCTGTTTCAACCTCACGGCAATCCACGGCATGCAGATACCATTAGCACCACTATTATTATTTCCATTCTACAGATGAGCAAAAATAAGGCTCCGAGAAGTCAAAGGACGTNCCGGGAGTGGGGAAAAGGTCACACAAGAGGACAAACGACAAGGCAAGAGCCATGGCCGCAAGTGGCCAGGACCTGCCAAGGGTCCAGCCAGGGCCTTGTTTCAACCTCACGGCAATCCACGGCGTGCAGATACCATTAGCACCACTATTATTATTTCCATTCTACAGATGAGCAAAAATAAGGCTCCGAGAAGTCAAAGGACGTGCACAGAGTACCAAGGCCAGCAGGTGGCTGAGCCAGGAGTCACATCCGGACGGGACCGGTTCCAGGCCAGCCCCAGCCTCTGAGACACAGTAGCCCTCTTCCCAGCACGTTCTGTTAGAGTCTGCAGACCTGCCCTCGGCCTGCCCACTGTGGCTGGGCCGTTTGCTTTTTGGGATCCCCGTCGCCACTCCCTCATCATGAGACCTGCAGGCTTCTGCCTAGAGCAGCTACTGAGGAAGGCCAAAGCCACACTGGGCTCTTCCTACAGCCCCACGAGGAAGGCTGTCACCAGAGGGAAGATGGGAGCGTCTGCTGACCTGCGTGTGGACCTGAGCTCACTCTGCAGACGCGTGGGTACGTCTGAAAGACTTCTTCTGCGAGACGAAGATGCCTGTCTCCTCTGTCCTTTGTGGGGCTCCATCCTTTCTGCTCTCAAGCTTGCTGGGGGCAAGGGCCACTCACAGGCAAGAGCCAGAGGCAACTCTGAGGCCTCGGCAAGAGGCCCTCGCCAGCCTACACGGGCTCTCCTGGTGCCTGGCCGCCTGGCCGTGAGGGCGGTCCCACCCGACAGCAGAGAAGCCGCCTCGCTCTCCTGTTTCTGATTGCTCAGAGGACGAGCCCCTGGAAAACTCTGCAAGAGGACCAGGCATTTTGTGACTCAAGACGGTCGGCCTCCCTCCCGTCTCCTGGGGCGGGAAGCAGGGAGGGGTCCACAGCTGCAGGCCTTGAGCTACTCCCTGCCTCCACTGCTTCATCTGGAGAAAAACAAGATGAAGGGCCACCTGGCTGACCTCCTGGGATCAGATCGGAGCAGATCGGATGTGCTCTTTAAGGTGTCCATGCCAAACAGGTCCTCTGTGAGCGCAGCCTGTGCACAGAAGGCGCTCCATAAACGCCTTCTCAAGGCTCCACTTGAGAAGCCTCGACTGAAGGCAACACAGGGGTCGCACTCTCCAGCAGCCAGGCAGGCGGCGTGAGTGAGACGGGGGGTCTGGGGCCATCTGGGGCCACTTGCAGGAGGCTGTAGACAACATCCAGGGGGTCACTGGGGGGGGGGGGTGTCCACAGCGTGTGCAAACACATCTCATGCGAGGGCCCGGCCTTCTGCTCCAAGCCTGGCCCTCAGCGGCCTCAAGGCGGCTGGGGGAGAGACGCAGCCCCCACCCCGGCTCGGATCACCCTGGACTGGCGACATACTGGGGGCTTCCCCCTCTGCGAGTGGGTGACCCTTCCTCACAGCCCCATGACCTCAGCTCGGTGGTTGGCCCCATTCTGCATATAAGGGCTGCAAGGCACAGCGAACTGAAGCGACCGCCTCACGTCACAGGGGAGGGGCCGAGACCTGGATGCAGGTGGCCTGGCTCCAGTGTCCCGCTGCTCCGGCGCCTTCCCGTGGCTCCTGCCGGCGGCCAGGCACGCCACCTGTCTGCCCACGAGGTGGCCCTCGAGGTGCTCGAACCTTCCTTGCCAGCCCGGCCTGGGGACTCGTTCACTCCTTCGGCAAATACTCATGGAGGAGGGACCGCCCGCCAACAGCCTCTTGGGCACGCGGATACAAGAGCTGCCCTCAAGGAGCTCCCCCGTGACTGCAGGAGACAGACCCAGACTGCAGTACGAACCCCAGGCAGCGTGGGACAGGCACACACTCAGGCTTTCTGGGGGAGGCAGCATCTGGGGTTGGCCCTGGAGGGCTTCCCTGGGGGCTCAGATGGTAAAGAAGCACCCCGAAGTGCGGGAGACCTGGGTTTGATCCCTGTTTGGCGGAAGACCCTGCTGGAGAAGGGAAAGGCAACTCACCCCAGTATTCCGACCTGGAGAAGGGCATGGGACAGTGGAGCCTGGTGGGCTAAGTCCATAGGGTCGCGAAGAGTCAGACACGACTGAGCGATCAAGCACGCAGCACTGGAGGATAAAAAGGCTGAGGCCAGAGGGAGCAGAGAGGCGGTAAGAATGTTCTGGGCAGAGGGCAGGATGCTGAGCGACTCGGTGAGGGAGCTGCCGGAGGGTCGGGGTAGAAGGGGCGGAGGGGTCCCAGGGGATACTGAAGGGCGGGAGCACAGGCGCCCTGCAGGCTGTCTGGACCTTATCCCTGGGACACAAGCCACAGGGTGCCCTGGACAGAGGCCTCGCCAGCAGGACTGCCTGCAAGAAGCAGGGAGCTGGGGACAGGGGAGACCGGAGACCCGCCAAGCCCCAGCTGCTTAAAGCCAGCTGGACCCTCAGCACTCTTGCTTCAGCCCCAGAGCCCCATCAACCCTTTCCCATTCCCACCTTTCCAGCTCTGGAGACGGGAGGTTCACAAGCCAGGGCCTGAAGATGAAAATATAGCTCTACAGCCAAAGAGGTGAGAGCTGGGTAAGATCAAAACTCCCCCAGCAGGCCTTAACCCTTTCCTCACCTCTGACCACGGTCAGGCGCTCCCCATCAACCAAAACCTGCCGGGGCAACACCAACTGGGCACCGTCGTCATCTGTGTCCAAGGGTAATGGGAAAAAATTGACTGTTTGCTTGGTGCAATAGGGCATGACACTGTTTACACAGAAATAATAGCCCAACTGTGATGGATTCTAAATCTCCATTACAGTGAAAGATTTGAAGGAGTAAAGCAGTTAGAAAAATAATTGGTTTTCTTGTTTAGTTTAAAAATCCTTTATGCTTACAGATCATGGTCTTCACACCTCCCGTCTTAGGGGCTGAAAAAGAGAAAAGAGCCGGAGCCAGGGGTGGAGGCAGAAAGCGCTTAACTTCTTGCTTTTCTGGAAGGCTCTGTAGAGCAGATGAGGCCAAGCTCGCTGGAGATTTGGAGACTGAGAGGGCTCTGGCTGGAGGCGGCCACCCTCTCCCTTGGCTGCCTCAGGCCTGGAAACAGCCTCCTCTCTCCACGGCGCAAAGGCCGCGGGAGCCGACCCCAGGCAGCCTGTGTCTGGGACCCAGCCTCAGGGGAGAGGTCTGGGATTCTGCTTTCAAGGGAGGAGAGACAGTCAGACGGTCATTTACAAGAAGAAAAGGGAAAGATGTCGGCCACTTCAGTATCTTCCCAGAGCCTCCACAGGTTACAGAAACTGCACCAGAGCCAGAGAAGATGCCCAGATGAGGCCTGCGAGATGCCTTCCGAGCAGCCCCAGCTAAACCAATCACGTGTGCTGCCTGCCCCTCCTGCCCTCCAGGCCTGAGGACACTCCAAGGCCCCTGGGCAAGCTGTGTGCCTGCACAGAACAGGAAGGGATGACTGCTGGTGCCATCGTCTCAGCAGCCTGGGATTCTTTCTACCTCTTCCCTAGGAGATGACAGTCCCCTCACTTCTGTGACAGCAAAGCCACAGGTCACACGTGCTGCCTAGAGTGGGTGCCACGTGCCTGGCGCTGTTTTTTAAAGGGCCTGGTATGCAACATCTCATTTAATCCTTACAATTCGCTTGTAGAGAGATGATTTACCCCATTTTACGGATGGGAAAACTGAGGCTCCCAGAGGTTATACAAGTCTCCTAAGGACACATCAGTAGCAAGTGGCCCCAGGAATCCAAGCTCAGCTCATCTGCCTCTAGAGTCTATGCCTTTCACTCTTGGCCTTGAAGCAATTGCTTTATCTAAAGGGCACAGTGCCAAGGGTGTGGCATCTGTTGGCTGGGCCAGGGAGGACACACCTGGTCCTTTGACAGAGGGCTGCCAGATAGCCCAAGCACAAGCTGCTGGCATGCAGGCCCTGCAGGAAGGGGGCAATGGCCGCGGGGTACAGCACTGTCCTTGTGACAGGAAAGGAACACCAAGAGAAGGGGCTCCTAGGCGGGTCGGCCAGTAGCAGCCTCTATGAATATTAATGCACAGGATTAAGGATCCTCTGGCACCAGGGTTCTGGATGACTTCTCCCCAGCTTCCGGGAGCAGGCCTGAGGAATGCCGTCTGGTTGAAATAGCAGAACAGGACAAACGCTAACAGGGAAACCAGATACCCACCATCCCCCATCCTTCCCTCCATCCAGCCACTCACCCAGCCTTCACATGCCTGTCTATCCATCCATCTGCCCTTCTATCCATCCATCTGTCCTTCCTTCCCTCCATCCATCTGCCCTTCTATCCGTGCATCTGCCCTTCCTTCTTCCATCTGCCCTTCTATCCATCCATCTGCCCTTCTATCCACCCATCCTTCCTTCTCTCCATCCATCTGCCCTTCTATCCATCCATCTGTCCCTCTTTCCCCCATCCATCTGCCCATCTATCCGTCCATCTGCCCTTCTATCATCCATCTGCCCATCTATCTGTCCATTGTCCTTATCCATCTGCCCTTCCCTTGCTCCATCTGTCCATCTATTCACCCATCTGTCCTACCCATCCATCTGTCCTTCCTTCCCTCCATCCATCTGCCCTTCTATCCGTGCATCTGCCCTTCCTTCTTCCATCTGCCCTTCTATCCATCCATCTGCCCTTCTATCCACCCATCCTTCCTTCTCTCCATCCATCTGCCCTTCTATCCATCCATCTGTCCCTCTTTCCCCCATCCATCTGCCCATCTATCCGTCCATCTGCCCTTCTATCATCCATCTGCCCATCTATCTGTCCATTGTCCTTATCCATCTGCCCTTCCCTTGCTCCATCTGTCCATCTATTCACCCATCTGTCCTACCCATCCATCTGTCCTTCCTTCCCTCCATCCATCTGCCCTTCTATCCGTGCATCTGCCCTTCCTTCTTCCATCTGCCCTTCTATCCATCCATCTGCCCTTCTATCCACCCATCCTTCCTTCTCTCCATCCATCTGCCCTTCTATCCATCCATCTGTCCCTCTTTCCCCCATCCATCTGCCCATCTATCCGTCCATCTGCCCTTCTATCATCCATCTGCCCATCTATCTGTCCATTGTCCTTATCCATCTGCCCTTCCCTTGCTCCATCTGTCCATCTATTCACCCATCTGTCCTACCCATCCATCTGTCCTTCCTTCCCTCCATCCATCT
>SJYW01034489.1:49284-67967 GCA_006410735.1 Raphicerus campestris | reverse complement strand
GCCTGCCACAGACCCTCACAACACGCTTGCACTGCCCCAGGACCTGAGGTCATTTGAATCAAGAGCCTTTCAAGAGGAAGCAACAAACCAGTTTCTGATGAAACCCAGACAGGAATCAACCTTATTTTCCCTGCTTAGGAAAAGGAGTTCAGGACAAACAGGTGCATGTCAAGGGGCTGGGGCTGGCTCTCCTCTAAACAATACGCTTCCTCCATGCTTTCATTTAGATTTGTGAACGAAGGCACCAAATCATGTTCAACAGAATTATGACGGTAATGAAAATGATCATCATAATATCACATGCTTAAAATGATTCCAGGTTGCTTCTTCAAAAAACTAACTTTTTCTTTCTAGAGAAACACTCCCATTGTCCAAGATGGGGGCATCTTTTGGGTAGGTTAGGTTAGGAAGCAAAGACACCATATCACTCAAGAGGGAGTCTGCCAAGCTTCCATACAAGGCCTCAGATCCGGTGGGCAATGTTCACAGACCTCAGTGGTATCTGACGATGGAAGAGGGACCGATTCAGCTCTGAACCCAGGACCCTTCAGCAAGCTCCAGATGTCTTCCTGCCATGCTGAAGCAGGAGGCCCTGCAGGATCCCTGCTGGACCAACCTCAGGGAAAGAGGAAGGAACAGGAATCATTCAGGGCTCTTTCCTCACTCAACTTCCCGCCCCATCCCCAATATCTACTAAAAAGACCAGAAAATATTCATGGACCATTGTGCATTTGTTAGACTGAACCAAATTTAGCCCAAGAGACAATGTGGGGACACCGTGGAGGTGACAAAATTAGAAGATATTCAGGACAAAAATCTACTCAGTCTGGAAGGAATATTCCACTCTAAGGAGTAAACATCCAATAAATGACAAAGAAGGTGTCCTGTTTGGATAATATGGCAGGTGAGTGAACAGAACTGGCTTTGAAGGGTGGGCCAAGTTAGCCGAGATGGAGGTGGGGGACCACTCCGAACTGGGCACATCGAACACGCTGCCTGGGACCTTGGGCAGAACAGAGGCCTGAAACAGAGAGTTCTCACTGTGGCATCGACAGAGAAGAAGCTGGAAAAGCAATGGGACTTCACCGGCTTCCCTTTCTGGCTGGAAGGCCAGGTGAGAGAATCCACTGGAACGTCTGTGAAGGCAGGGTTCGAGGAGAAGCAGAGTATCTGGAAGGGAGGAGACCGCACCAGCTGGAGGCTGGGGCAAAAGCCCTGGGGTGATGGGCAATCAGGACCTGAACTAGAGATAGCCTCACAAAGAACCAAAGACAGCAGCTGAGGGGGTAGATGGTGCAGACAGAAACTAGTGGCTTTCTCAAAACTCTGAGAATCTTCTAGGTTTTACTCACAGTGGAAATTCCCCAAGATCAAACTTTTTCAAGTCATTTCAAAACTACTGGTGCCACTCAGACAAAGCCTCTCCCTACTCGGCCAGCCAAGCCCACCTCTCTAAACACAGCGCTGAGTCCATCACCCTGCAGTCCACCCCCTCTCAATACAGGCTTAGCACTCCACGTGGAAAACAACCCATCAGAGGAACTGAGCAGGCCAGGGTTCCAGTAGAAGAGAGACAGCAGGCAGATCCAGGGGCCCCTGCCTTCCTCCCAGAGCTCAGGCCTGGGGTCTGCCGAAATCCAAGTGAGAGAGGGTATGCACAGCTGGGAAACAGCAGCTCCTTCATCCTGAGACCCAGGAACGTTCACTGAGATGCTGGGAGAGAAGGACCCTAGCGGGGAGGGTCACCTGGCTACTCTCCAAGCTCCTTTATCCACCGGGGCACACAGCAAGGCAGCAGGACCAGGAACACGTGTCTGCGTGCTGGTGGGCATGATGCTGAGTGCAGCAGGATGAGAGCAAGGCACTCCTCTGATTAGCAAAGGAAGGAAGGCACGCCAGCTACCCAGAGGCCTCTGCTACGTTACAGACTTCACGGCCCAGAACTCTTCGGGAGCCAACATGCCCCTCTGGTTGAATTTCAACACTGCGGCCAGCTCTGCGTTTGGCCTAAACTGACTGCCTTGGAGGAGGAAAGGCTTCAAATGATAAGGCTCATTCAGGGGATGTCCCTGCCCTATGCTGGAATACTTTTTGATCAATAGAAGGAAATGCTCTCTTGATATAGAGGCTCATATATACACTGTGTTTTTTTCCTATCCCTGCCTACATACCCCCCTGCCTGGAACTGAACCCTGGACAGGGGACTTGTTCAGCCATCCAGAGGAAAAGCTGTATCCGAGAGGGGCAGAGGAATCCGGTGGCTGCACCACGAGATGTTCTGAGCTCACGTGGGTGCAACAGTTACTCTGCGGAGGGCAGGGAAGAAGTCCCAACGGGGCTGGCACACTGCAAGGCACCCATCCACCTCTGTGTGGGTCACACGTGTGACCCAAAGAGCAAGGTGAATCATGAGGGCCTAAGGTAGCAGAGCGGGCAACAGAGAACTAGAAAACAAGGTCAAGGGAACAGGGGGATGGGAAGAACAAGAGGGTATCAGGTAGAAAGGGGCTAGCGGAGAGAGGAAAAGAAATGGCTGGCTTGCGTCTTCCAAAACTGGTACATGGGCATCCCAACCCCTAGCACCTCGGAATGGGACCTTTTTTGGAAACGGGGTTACTGCAGAGGTAAGTAGTTATGATGAAGTCATAACGGTAGGGTGGACCCCTAATCCAATATGCCCAGTGTCCTTATGAAAAGGGGAGACTGAGGCACAGAGCTGCATGTGGGGAAAAAGCCAGGTGAACATGAAGGCAGAGATGCGGTGATGGGCAAGGGCTCCTGGAAACACCGGGAGCCAGGCTGAGGTGTGGAACGGGCCTCCTTCACAGCCCGCAGAGGAACCCAAGCGGCTGACACCTCGGTCCAGGGCCCCTGGGCTGTGGAGCTGGGGGACAGTGGGTGCCTGTGTCCATTATAGCCGCCTGAGGTCAGCAGCAGAGGGGACGGGAAGGGGAAGGGAGGGTCAACGGCGACCTCGGGCAGCAGTGCCATCTTCCTAAACTCCGCGCGCCCTGCTGCCCCAGCCGTGGGGGCCGCCTCCCCGCTCCATCTCCGCGCCCCCGCCTGCCTTCCAAGCCTTCCCTGCACCGCAGCCTCTGTGCTTTCCCTCGACCAGAGGAACCTCTGAGGAGGATTAATTTTTAATAAATCAGCACTCTGCTTTTCTGTACTTATTAAAATATAAGACAACGAGTCATGGAACCTGCAAGGCTTGGGTTGACTAATTACCGCTGAACAGCTGCCTGTGATGACCGCGCGGCCCTCAGGGAGTGGGCAGAGAGCTGTCGGCGGGTGGCTCCCTGCAGCAGGGCAACCTGCGCCTGGGTCAAGGGCAGGGGCCCGCCAGCGGGCCCTGGGGGCGCATGCTCCGGCAATTTGAGAGCATCACCAATCCCACACTTGAGGCGCAGCGGGGCTCTGAGAGAAGAGACCAGTTTTGCCACTGGCCCATGGGAGAAGGAAGCTGCAACCCACTCCAGGATCCTTGCCTGGAGAATCCCACGGACAGGAGAGCTTGGCACTACAGCCCACAGGGTCGCAGGGTCGGACACGACTGAGTGATGGAGCACAGCAGAGTGCCCTCCCGTCCTTCCCGGAGGAAGGGCAAGTTCATCTCTAGCAGCACCCCGGAGACCTGGCCGGGCCCTCCGGCCCAGGGCTGCCTTTCCCCACCTCCCCCTTGTGGGTTCAGGCATTAACCAACTGCTTGTAGTTCTGCAAACTCCTCACAGTCATCCCTCAAGGCCTTGGCAGCTCCTTCTGGGTCCCCTGCCACCCCCTCTACCTGCTGAGTAAGATCGGTCCTTCCAACCCCTGCTCGGATCTCATGTCCCCGTAAGGCTCCCCCTGGATGCCTCCCCTTCCTGGGCCTTAACTCTCTGTCTCCCACATGCGTTTTCCACGGCACACCTCATGCGGTAATGACTCGCTCTGCACAAGTCCAGCTTACCGAGGTCCCCGGGGTACGGCCTGCGTCCACATCTCCGGTACCCAGCAGTATATGTCTGCCCCCTGGTCAGACTTGCTGCATGAACACACACACACATACACGGTGGTTTAAAACTTCTCTCATCAAGCTTTAGGGTTCCAATCTAACAAGCCTGGGAACCACAGGAGAGTTACAGACCCCAGACTGTTACAGACTCTTTGACCCAGGGGTCAAAGGTGCAGGACCTCAACCATGCTAACATCAGAGGTGCCAAAGTCACAGCAGGCAATCCGGATCTCTCCCTTCCCATGTCCAGGCACCTGACACCCCTTTCCAGGAGAGTCTGAGTGCGGACAGTGGCCCGGCCTCGTGGCCCCCGTGTCCTGCCTCACAGTCCCTCACTTCACTCCTTCCCCACTCCTCACCCCCCAAATAAAGCCGGGGGGTACTTCAAAAGAAACTTAACCAAGACCCCCATTAACACAAAGGCGGGCTTTAAAAGGTTAGAAGGAGGCTTGTCAGAAACATTTAGCTCAAGTCCCAAAACACTGCGAGTGGTTTAACTCTTGTGTCTTGTAGGTGCCCTGCAACTCAAGCTGTTAAACGGGAAGAGAACATGGAGCAGTGAAGGCCTGCCTCTGCGGGCCTCCTACCAACTCTTACAGAAGAGAGCTGCAATCCCCAGGGACGCAGCAAAACAACCCGTGTGAGGCCAGGCCGACATTCCTGGGTGGCAAGTAAAAGGAGCTGCCTCATGCTCCCAAAGCAAACAATCCAACACATTAGCTAAGCACCCGGCAGCCACCAAGCAAGGGACAGGCATGGAAATTCTCTAATGATCCA
Organism: Raphicerus campestris; assembly: GCA_006410735.1. Classification (NCBI taxonomy): domain Eukaryota; kingdom Metazoa; phylum Chordata; class Mammalia; order Artiodactyla; family Bovidae; genus Raphicerus; species Raphicerus campestris. The sequence goes on along the minus strand of SJYW01034489.1, from coordinate 63,196 downwards.
CCCCAGGCCTGCCAGCACCAAGCCTGGTTCAAGACAGGGGATAGGGACCATTAGAGGTCCAGTTCTTTTCTGGAGTTATGCAGTGGCTAAGTGATGGACGGGCTTCCCTGGTGGCTCAGATGGTCAAGAATCCACCTGCAATGTGGGAGACCCAGGGGTTCGATCCCTGGGTGGGGAAGATCCCCTGGAGGAGGATATGGTAACCCACTCCAGTGTTCTTGCCTGGAGAATCCCATGGACAGAGGAGCCTGGCGGGCTACAATCCACGGGGTCACGAAGAGTCGGACACGACTGAGCGACTAAGCACGGCCCAGAGTGATGGTCGGAGCAGCCAGGCTTCTTGCTGACAGCTCAGAGGCAAGGAACTCAGAGAATCTCAGGGCTGGGGTGAGGGTCCCCACTCCCTGATCCATGGGCTTCCCAACCAGGCTCCGAATGTTTTCAAGATGATAGCCAACAATGAAGCTTTGTGGCTTCCAAGAGTCAGCCAGAAATCACACAGTGACTCAAAGTTCTTTGACTTTGACTAAAGCATGGCCACAGGAGTTGACCTGAATTCTGACGGCCACTGAGAGATATTTGCATGTGTATATATATTTATATTTGTTATGCTTATAACATTAAACTTACAATATTATCCATTATGCATATATCAGTATATAATTTATTGTGTACTACAAAATTATATATTTATATGTCTATAAATGTATGTATGTAAATAAATTTATGTCTATATTTACTGTGTTTATAACATTATAACTTATACATTATGTAGTACGTATCACATAGTGTATATATATTACATATTACAAAATTATATACTTATATGTATACGTGTATATATGCACACACACAAATAAGCATGCATGCAGGCTAAGTCACTTCAGTTGTATCCAACTCTTTTAGACCCCAGGGACTACAGTCTGCCAGATTCTTCTCTCCATGGGATTTTGCAGGCAGGAATACTGGAATGAGCTGCCATGCCCTCCTCCAGGGCATTTTCCTGACGCAGGGATCGAACCTACGTCTCCTGCATTGTAGATGGATTCTTTACCACTGAGCCACTGGGGAAGCCCAATATATAAATATGTACATATGCAAAATTATATCAAGTTGATATTTTTTATTTAAATACACATTTATATATGCAATATAATATCAAGTTGATATAGATATATCTGATTTTGAATCTATCAAGTCAAAATTCATCTGGCTTCCCAATACTGTTTGATTTTTAAGAGAGAAAAATAATTTTAAAACAAGATGTTAGAGAACACTCTAACAACTCCTATCACTTCACAGCTGAGGAATCTGAAGACTTAAAAGGGGCAGTGTTCTTAGAAAGTTTCTTAAGGAATATTCCAAGAGATATTAATCCCCTTAAAATAAGTTCAAAGGGCCAAATAAGTCCAGGAAATAGCGTCTACCTTAACCTGATCTTAGAAAACCAGACTTGTTAGCAAAGTAAAGGCTTTGAGAAGTCTTGCATTTAGGGAATTGAGCAGTTGCTGAACTTTTTATATATAAATTTATTTGGCCACACAATCCTGTGTCTCCTAACATAACCATGTCCGAATGTGAGAGGCGGACCATAAAGAAAGCTGAGTGCCAAAGAATTGATGCTTTTGAACAGTGGTGTTGGAGAAAACTCTTGGACTGCAAGAAGATCAAACTAGTCAGTCCTAGGGAACCAGTCCTGAATATTCATTAGAAGGACTGACACTGAAACTGAAGCTCCAATACTTTGGCCACCTGATGCGAAGAACTGACTCACTGGAAAAGACCCTGATGCTGGGAAAGATTAAAGGCGGGAGGAGAAGGGGATGACAGAGGATGAGATGGTTGGATGGCATCACCGACTCTATGGACACGAGTTTGAGCAAGCTGTGGCAGTTGGTGATGGACAGGGAGCCCTGGCGTGCTGCAGTCCACAGGGTCGCAGAGTGGGCACAACTGAGGGACTGAACTGCACTGACTGAACATTCTGCAGTGCCTCTGGGGAAACGCAGCCCCAGGAGAAAACGTCCAATCCTCCATCTAGAGTCCACGTCTGTTTCTAAGAAGTGGCGAGCGTGGCAGGCGTGGCCAGCCTGACCACACAGTAACACTCTGGGCCTTGGGACATGACACTGACCAACTTCCCATCCCTGCCCCTCCCAACAGCCAGGAACTTTCCAGATGAGATGCCAATAAAAACACAGGGCCCCAGGGTGCACAGAAACTGGGTGGGGAAACATCGTGCCTTGCTCCCTTCTCAAGGAGCCTTGGAAGGTTCATGTAAGCCTCCTGCCAAGGATACTTAAATGGTTGAGAATGACCTAGAAGGCAATCATCTGCCTAAAATAAACTCTGAGATGGTACAGCACTGGGAAGGCCGTCAACATTCTGCAGTCAGGATGTGCTGAGCCACAGGCAGCAGGCCTGAGATTCTGCCCGGACGGCGCTCCGGAACACAGCTTTTGACCACGACCGTGAGTGACTCTGCACACCCAGCTCCAAGACGGGGGAGCCAGCCTGGGAGCCCTCCACCCCCCTTCCCAGGTGTGATGCAACATTATGAGATACAGATGGATACAAAAGTGCTCCAGAGTCAGCCCACTCTGTCTGTGTCTGTCCTCCCCGCCTCCTCCCCCAGCATCATGAGCTATCTACCAAAAGCAGAAACTACTCTTTACCTCTGTTCCCAGGGACCAGTTCAGAAATGTCGATGATCGCTCCTGTTAAACGGTGATGCTTGTCTGATGCGTGTACCCTGCTGGCTGGAAGTCCCTCAGTTAGTCATGTCTGCTTGAGGTGAGAGTTCATAAGGGTCACCCCGTGAGGCAGCTGGTCCACCTTCATGTGTGACAATAAGGCAGGCAATAGAAAGGTTCCCGGCGATGTTTCCACCACATCTCTGCCCCAACTAATCCGTAAAGCTTTGTCCAGAGAGACCAAAGCCTTTTCAGACATCGCTAGCACAGCCTTGCACGTGGGCAAAGGCTGGGATGGAAACGTATGTGTGTGTCTCTCTCTGCATGTGTTGGGGAAGGGGCAAATACGAAGTTTCCCCAACATCAGCCAGAAGGTCAGCATGTGGCAGGGTCTGCTGAGTGCTCTGGCTGCCCTAACTCTCAGAACACAAAAGGGAGGCGATGATGCAACCTGGGCCCCCGCCCTGGCTCCCCACGCAGACCCAGCTCTCCTGCTGGGCCAGGCCCCATCTCATCACATCTCTCAAGAACATCTCTGTTTGTTTTGGACTTGTTCTACACAAAAAAAACTTACACACTCGATGGGTATGAGGAGAGAAAACTGCTGGTGTCCAGTCGATTTCTTTTTAACAGCTGTGATCTTCAGCCCCTAAGGGCCCCAAGAACCGGGCGGGCAGTGGACACGGCTGAGGGCCACCCCATTTCTTGGGTNCTATGGACACGAGTTTGAGCAAGCTGTGGCAGTTGGTGATGGACAGGGAGCCCTGGCGTGCTGCAGTCCACAGGGTCGCAGAGTGGGCACAACTGAGGGACTGAACTGCACTGACTGAACATTCTGCAGTGCCTCTGGGGAAACGCAGCCCCAGGAGAAAACGTCCAATCCTCCATCTAGAGTCCACGTCTGTTTCTAAGAAGTGGCGAGCGTGGCAGGCGTGGCCAGCCTGACCACACAGTAACACTCTGGGCCTTGGGACATGACACTGACCAACTTCCCATCCCTGCCCCTCCCAACAGCCAGGAACTTTCCAGATGAGATGCCAATAAAAACACAGGGCCCCAGGGTGCACAGAAACTGGGTGGGGAAACATCGTGCCTTGCTCCCTTCTCAAGGAGCCTTGGAAGGTTCATGTAAGCCTCCTGCCAAGGATACTTAAATGGTTGAGAATGACCTAGAAGGCAATCATCTGCCTAAAATAAACTCTGAGATGGTACAGCACTGGGAAGGCCGTCAACATTCTGCAGTCAGGATGTGCTGAGCCACAGGCAGCAGGCCTGAGATTCTGCCCGGACGGCGCTCCGGAACACAGCTTTTGACCACGACCGTGAGTGACTCTGCACACCCAGCTCCAAGACGGGGGAGCCAGCCTGGGAGCCCTCCACCCCCCTTCCCAGGTGTGATGCAACATTATGAGATACAGATGGATACAAAAGTGCTCCAGAGTCAGCCCACTCTGTCTGTGTCTGTCCTCCCCGCCTCCTCCCCCAGCATCATGAGCTATCTACCAAAAGCAGAAACTACTCTTTACCTCTGTTCCCAGGGACCAGTTCAGAAATGTCGATGATCGCTCCTGTTAAACGGTGATGCTTGTCTGATGCGTGTACCCTGCTGGCTGGAAGTCCCTCAGTTAGTCATGTCTGCTTGAGGTGAGAGTTCATAAGGGTCACCCCGTGAGGCAGCTGGTCCACCTTCATGTGTGACAATAAGGCAGGCAATAGAAAGGTTCCCGGCGATGTTTCCACCACATCTCTGCCCCAACTAATCCGTAAAGCTTTGTCCAGAGAGACCAAAGCCTTTTCAGACATCGCTAGCACAGCCTTGCACGTGGGCAAAGGCTGGGATGGAAACGTATGTGTGTGTCTCTCTCTGCATGTGTTGGGGAAGGGGCAAATACGAAGTTTCCCCAACATCAGCCAGAAGGTCAGCATGTGGCAGGGTCTGCTGAGTGCTCTGGCTGCCCTAACTCTCAGAACACAAAAGGGAGGCGATGATGCAACCTGGGCCCCCGCCCTGGCTCCCCACGCAGACCCAGCTCTCCTGCTGGGCCAGGCCCCATCTCATCACATCTCTCAAGAACATCTCTGTTTGTTTTGGACTTGTTCTACACAAAAAAAACTTACACACTCGATGGGTATGAGGAGAGAAAACTGCTGGTGTCCAGTCGATTTCTTTTTAACAGCTGTGATCTTCAGCCCCTAAGGGCCCCAAGAACCGGGCGGGCAGTGGACACGGCTGAGGGCCACCCCATTTCTTGGGTGTGGGGGGGTTTAAACATAAGCGGCTGTACAGGAAGTTGGTTTTCACAAAAGCAAAAAGGAGAGAAAAACATGCTCATTTACAAGCAACAGCTTCAAGCTCCCCGTCTCCAGCCTTGTTATTGTTGCCAAGGGGTCCAACCATGACCATGACCACAGCTCCCTGCATGAGGCTGGGGGGAGGCAGGGGTGTCACTGTATCTAATTCAGGGGTGAGCACAAAATCATCTTTTCTGCGAAGTTACCAGAGAGAGGGGCTCTCCTGGTGGCTCAGATGACAAAGGATCTGCCTGCAATGCAGGAGACCCAGGTTCTATCCCTGGGTTGGGAAGACCCCCTGGAGAAGGGAATGGCTACCCCCTCCAGCATTCCCGCCTGGAGAATTCCATGGACAGAGGAGCCTGGTGGGCCACAGTCCGTGGCTTCACAAACAGTCGGACACAGCTGAGCAACTAACACACACCCCCCCACACCATGGAGAGAGAGTTTCACATATGAGGGGCAACAGACAGCTGTCAGAACTTGAAAAGAAAAGGAAGTTCTTTTCACACACAGGCCCAGAGCCACAGGAGGGAACTCACAGTCACGGGGCGGCTCTCCCGCGCCTGAGCACATGTCTGGCGCCTTACGGGACTTTCTCAGGTGAGCAGGGGAAATCCAGGCTCTCAGAAGTTAGCTAACAGCCTCAAGGCCGTGAAACTAACAACGGCAGGAACAGGGTTCCAACCAGGCCCTCTGATCCCACGGCAGGAGACAGGGTGGGACTCCCAGATACAGCCATGCCAGCACCCCAGCCCCGGGACCCCGGGGACCGGACTAGCAGCTCTGCAGGTTTTAGCCTCATCACAGAGCTCAAGGGCCACACGGGCTACTTGGCTATGAAGACCTGTTCAGTTCCACGGCCACAGTCCAAAGCACAGACCCAGGATGACCCGGGCCTCTAACAGACACACCACTGGCAAGCAAAGCGAGGCGGGCTGGAACCACAGGGCCACCCTGGAGGACGTTCAGTTGACGCATGCAGCCGCCGCACGCCAGCAGCCGCATCCAGACACGAAGGAGGGGTGGCCGAGGGTCTTCCTGGCTGCTGGTCTCGGGGGCCAACAAACACGCGCTGATCATCGCTCAACCCGAGGCTCCCTCGGGTCAATGGCACACCCAGGGAACGCGCTCAGGATCCACCCAGGACTCCAAGGGGAGGCAGCCCTCTCCATCAGCCTTTCTGGGGCCGCTTATTTCATCGAGGGGTACGTCCTCGCTGTCGGTTCCCTTTAGGCAGCTAACTGGGCCAAAGAACACAGAGCTACACCGCCCTTTCTGCCCAGGGCAATTCAGACAGGAGCCCTGGGGTGAGACTGCTTGGGTCCCGGCTCTGCCAATTCCCAGCTGTGTGACCTCGAACAATTCACTCAACCTCTCTCTGCCTCTATTTCCCTCTGCTTAAAGTGAGAAACAAGCGTCTGAACCCCAAGGACTGGCTGAAGGCTAAAGGGCTGAATACACAAGAGGACGTGCCGCAGGAGACAAGCTCCGCACAGGCAGATGTGTTTGCTCCTGCTGCTATTCTGGCGCTCGAGTTAAGCCTCTTGCTTTGTCCCTCCACAACCCTAGGGTGAACAACTGCAATAGAGTAGCCGATACTACTGGCTCCTTACCAGGCAGGAATGTGAGGGGTGCGGCTCAATCCCCAAATTATCAGGTTATGCATGGGATCTGTGGTGCCCATCACCTGGATAGCAAGCTTCATAAGCTGCTGTGAGATGTCCCCCAAACTAGGAAGGGGGCATTACAGTGTGGTTGTGTGCTCGGGTAAGAAGGCCCTTGGCCAGAACCAGCCAGGAGATTCTGGTCTGATCTGCCATTCAGAAGCCCCCTCATCTCTGAGGTTAAAGCCCTGGGTCCAAATCCCAGTTCTCCATCACTCAGCTGTGCCTCCTAGGGGCAGGACAGGAAGTACGCTCCAGGACCTCACCTGTCAGTCAGTACCAGCCTCATGGGGCGGGGAGGAGTAATGGGTAGGAAGCTGCCCCAGGAGCATGTGGGTCAGTGCCTGGCATGTTGTGGGCACAGAGTAAATAGCAACTGTTCCAACGGCAGAAAGTGAGAGAATCAGGCCTTCTCTCTACAGATCAGTACCCTCTTAGACACCAGCCTTTTCAAGAACCAACATCCCCCTCTGCTAAAGCCGGGAAAGACAGGCCACATTTAATGACCTTAATCTATACAGAAGAAAAGTGAGCAGATAATCACAGCAATAAGGTGCCCCCCTCAAGAGTCTGAGGTGCACAAATCAGGGGTCTCTGGCCCCAGGTGGCGCACCCACAAACAGGAGGCAGAGATGTGGCTTCTAGACTTAGTTCTGCTGCCGGCGGACAAGGCAGTCCTGGGCAAGGATGGACACAGGTCTCTGGGGTCCCTTCCAGCTGCGAGCTGTGCACTGGCTCCCCAACTGGAGGAGACAGTCCCTCTTGCTGGTGAAGAGGCGGTGGGAGCTGGACAACTGCCCAGAGCCAAGGTGAGATGGTCAGAACCTCCCAGTTGGACCCAAGCTGGACAAACCTCCACTGAGCATCTAGGGAAGTCGTCAAGCTGGTTTGCAAGGTGCTGACCACGGAAGCCCTTACCGTGTCCTCTACCTGCAGCCTGATGAAGGAAGTGTGGTCAGAGGGGCCAGCCTCCAGGTGCACTGGATGTGTCTGCTGGAGAGCTGCTCTCCAGGCAAGAAAGAAAGGCCATCACCCTTGGTCATGCTCAGCAGAGCCTGGCGGGGTCCAGGCTTCTCGTTCTCTTTCTGAAAGCTCAAAGTGCCCTGTTGGGCGACAGCTGTGACGCCTCTTAAAGACTGTAAGCGGGGAGTCGAGGAGGAGAAAAGCTGGCCAGGCCAGGCAGCTGGGCCAGTTTCACTGGGATTTTAGAATCACACATCTGCCTGCCTAAGGCTCTGCACCGCAACTTTCCACCTTAAATTGCAGAGAAGCAAAGCCATTTCCTCTGCTGGCCTCAGAGCAGAGGGACGAGCAGGTGAGAATGAGACGAGGGATTCGCTCTCCGTGAAGACCCAGCCACAGCTCCGGGGCCTCTGCTCCTGGAAACAGGGTGAAGGGTCTCAAGCTCAGAGATCGGAGGCCCCGGCTGGTGCTGCTGCTGCAGAGACATTACAGGACAGGCAGGAGGGAGGCGGCCGCCTGCAGAAGGTCTTCAGGACCCACTGAGACCACTGTTTCCGAAAGAACAACCAGCTCTTGAAGGGGTCTTCCTCAAACACCACCACTCATGGCTGGGGACTTACTCAGCTAAGGATCTCATCTATGCATTCCAGGACAAGATCATCTGCCAAGGAGATGGAGATCTCGCCGCAAAAGATCCTATCATGAATGTGCACCCACAGGCACATACACACAAACTCACACACTGACACACTCAAAACCAGGCCATGGACACTACTGTCTAGCTGACTATTTCAAGCACTCCTGGCTTAGAAAAAAAAGCAAAGGAGGCTAAAGTCTAAATACCTGGCCCTCAGTGGACCCCCAGCACTTTGCTCCTTTGGGATACTTACCTGCATCTTCCAATCATCCACCTCCCTAGTCTTCTTAACCATCGTCTTCCCAGATTCTTAACAACTGAGGAAGCTTCATGGAGCCCAAGGAAGACTAAGAAGGTAAAGACACCACCAGCACCTGCCAGGGCATCCAATCCCTATGCTGGTCCATCAACCTCCCTCTTCTCCCAGCTAAGTCCCAGCAAAGGAAAGAGGAAAAAGTGGAAGTTTAGGGAAAAGTGGAAAGCTTTCCAAGACAAAACAATATCACTTTCTCTGAGTATCCCTAGTGTTATTCGCTCAGTCCGATTCTTTGTGACCCCATAGACTGCAGTCCGCCAGGCTCCTCTGTCTATGGGATTCTCCAGGCAAGAGTACTGGAGTGGGATGCCGTTCCCGTCTCTAGGGGATCTTCCTTTCCCAGGGATCGAACCTGAGTCTAAAGCACTGCAGGCGGATCTTTACCATCTGGGCCACCAGGGAATACAGAAAAGTATACAAATGCACAGAGAGGCTCTGCATGAACACTCACTAAAATGCGGAGAGGAAGTTCAGGTGGAGAGGAAGTTCGGGTGGGGGCGTTAGGAGCAGGGAGGGAGGCAGGATCCAACGTCCAAAGGGGATTCGCCTATTCCACAGGTGTTCATTTCTCCCAAGGAAACTGTCTTCCTGTATTTCTTTATGTAATTTAATAAAGCCTTTCCCACCCCCCTTTTCTTTCAACGGGAGAATGCCATTTCCAGTTGCCGCTCTCACTCCAGAAAGAAATAAATCTTTTCCCTCCCTCTCGTTTTTCGTTGTGAAGAGAGAAAAGAAAACCCTGTTCCCTCCAAAGTTGAATTTGCTGAAGGTCAAATTCTAGTGCCTATAAACTTTGATAATGTCTCCATAATTTACTATTTTTTACAGGCTCTATAGTTTTTAATAGCAAAAGCGAGTAATTTTTCACTGTTCATTTGTAGCACGTGAAGGCAAGGAAAAAAATCTGTCATGTCTGCACTAAAACACTTCATTTTCTTCTCTCATGAGTAAGTGAACTAAAAATGACTTCTTGCAAACAGATCAAAGGTCCATGATGGACACACAACGTTTGTGTCTATGATCAAGCAATGCAGAGAGTGGCCAGAGCCCTCCGGGGTCAGGGGCAGAGGTTTGTTTTAGGAAATCTATCTGCTGGGCCACAAGATCACAGATTTCTCTCATCATCAGCCGATTAAAAAAAGAAAAGTCCTAGCATGTCTCTCTTAGACATGAAAACAATTCAGAGTGGGGAAGGGTCTGTACTTTGGTGCTATAAACCAGGATGTGCATGAGAAGGGAGGTGGGCAGAAATGAAGCAAGGAGAAAGCAGGGCAACCTGAGCCTGCCCAAGAGGGGCCTCGCCTCGACCGGCGGAGGGCTGAGTGCGCACACCCGCCGGCCCTGCGTGTGCATTCCCGAAAATCAAGAGCCGTGACGGGGGCCCACAGGACAGGTGGGTAGCACTGGCCCTCCATGAAAGGGGCACCAGTCTGGGAGTCACATATCTGGGCTTGGCTTTCCATCAACCCAGTAATGAAGCCTTTAATGATGACAAAGGCCATTGACGATTTCCCGAGCACTGACTTCCTGGGTGCCAGTCTCGGGTTCCTCTCTGTCGGGTTCTGCCTTTCCTCGTTCCTAACCACAACCCCCTGCACGACTCTGTTCTGCAGGAGAGGAGGCCGAGGCCAGCCCACGGCCTGAGCCCATAAGTGGCTGATGGCACGATGTGGGTGCCACCTCCACCTCTCCAGGCTTCCTTTTCTGCCCCTCAGCTGGTCTACAGGCTCCAGGAGTCAACATGAAATCAAGTCCTTATAAAAACAGCCAAGTGTGACCGTGCCTCGAGCCTTGAGAGCCCAGGAGGTGAAGACCAGGGACGAGCATGTCTGTCCCAAAGACACAGAAGGTGAGCAGGACTCAGACAGCAGTCCCGCACCTCCCAGATTCCCTCCTCACCCCTCCCCACGCCCCAGCTTTCTGCAGCGTGGAAGCCGAGTCAAATGTTTGCTATGAACAATTTCGACAGCAGAAATCCATGCTCCCTGCCGTCATGTCTGGGGGTGAGGAAGCCAGGGGTGGGGTGGGGGCCCCCGCTCCACACACCCACAGGCAGGCTCCCTGCCAAAACGCGCCACACACCCGTCTTCCTGCTCATTTTGCCCTGTGGATGGTTTTTAAAGCTTTTTAATTGTCCTTAATAAATTACCTACTTGTGCACGATTGTTACAATAGTTTCATTAATTTTTCTCAGTGCATCTAAGCTGTTTATCACAGAAATGTTAATGGAAAAGAAAAATATGTCAGGAAGGCTCTTTCTCACACTCCGGGCTTAGGCAAATGAACGCTTATGGGAAATGGTTTCCGGCACCGCAAACAATTACGGACGTAATTCACTCCATCGCAGCAAACTGTCTTTCAGCAAGGCCAGGAAGAGCATGCCCACTGGAGAGTCCTGGGCTTGGGATCCGGCCCACAGACACCAGCCTCGAGATCTCTAACTTGTAACTCTATCTCCGCCCCAGGCCTCCTGAAACCTACACGGAGCGTCTCCGCGCTGCCTGCACGGCCCACACCAACCAGGAGAGACGTGCCAGGGAAATTTCAGATGATGTGCGTCCTGGTATTTCAGGGTTTCCACCAGAAATAAATGATCAGGGAGATAGTGAAGGCCAGCAGAGACCTTCCGGAAGCCAGGCAACCAGGAACAGAGGATGTGGCCCCAGGGTGGGGTGGTCAACAGGGGATCGTTTGTCTGGCCTCTCAGGAGCTGCAGGGAAAGGGCACAGAGGCTGCTGGGAGCGAGGCTGTAAAACCTGAGACGTCCTGTGTCATTCCACACACTCACCATCTGACCAAGAGTTCAGCAGAACAGCTGGCTCAGCGGGGCCCTTCTCATGTGACAGAGGGAGCCCTAGGCTGGGACAAAGCATGGACTGAGCACGCCACAATCAGCCCATCTGTCCCGGGGTGCCCCTTCCCAGGCAGGGGGCTTTAAGATTTAGAACAAACTGGCCACAGCTGGCTTCAGAGGTGTTAGGGGTGACAGTCAATTTCCTTGGAGCAAACGGATTCGCTGGATTCGGGGTTTATGAATCAACACGGCATCAAAGCACATGTGAGTGCAGGTATAAAATAAAATCCAAAGCTTCAAGGCATGGCCCGCTCTGATCCCAGCGCCCCTGCCCAAAAGGCTCACTTCTCGTCATACTAGGTAACTTAGCATTCCCCTAATACACTCCTGTCCAAGGGGTTTCTCCTCGCCAGCAAAGTTCTTCCCATTTCATCCATCTTATCAAACTCCTACTCATCCTTCACATCCCATACAGAGTTGTTCGTGCTGTGTCTTCAGTCGTGTCCAACTCTTTGGGACCCCACAGACTGTAGCCCACCAAGCTCTTCTGTCCATGGGGATTCTCCAGGCAAGAATACTGGAGCAGGTTGCCATGCCCTTTTTTAGGGGAACTTCCTGACCCAGGGATCAAACCCATGTCTCCTATGTCTCCTGCAGTGGCAGGTGGGTTCTTCTTCCCACCTGGGAAGCCCAAGAGTCGCTCGACTCTTCTAGAGCAGGTAGAGGCATCTCTTTCACAGCCCAGTCAGCACTGGAAGAATACTCCGCAAGTTGAACAGATGCTCACCCTTTATTCTAACTGGTGTTCCTCATGGTGTCTACACTCCAGCAAGTGACCAGATCCTCAACGAAAAGCTCCAACAGAGAGCACCTCTCTGGGGCCTAAAGGCTCACCTCCCAGGGTAGGGCAGCCCTGTTCTGTGTGCTTGGAGCCCATGTGGTGAGAGCCTCAAGGGGAGCCGTGTGGGAAGGACCCGAAGAGGTCCCCCAGGGCTCCGAGAGTAAATCCACAGCCTGGCAGCCCCCTGCCAGCTCTCCACCTCATCTCCCAGCCCGCACTCCCTGGCTCACTTTGTTCCCACTCCTCCTCCTCCTGTTCCCTGAACTCAAGAAGCTCCTTCCTGAGCCGTGCCCAGGGCTCCAAGAGTAAATCCACAGCCTGGCAGGCCCCTGTCAGCTCTCTACCTCATCTCCCAGCCCCCACCCCCCGGCTCGCTCTGTTCCCTGAACTCAAGAAGCTCCTTCCTGAGGCCCTGGTGCAGTGGTGAAGAATCTGCCTTAGCAAAGCAGCAGGTCTGATCCCTGCTTGGGGAACCAAGATCCCATATACCTCAGAGCGAGCAAGCCTGCACACTGCAACTCTGTAACTGCACTGGAAGATTCTACGTGACCCAAAGAAGACAGGTCATGCCGCAACCAAGACCCAGCGCAGCCAAACAAACAAATGTTCCTGTTTTTTTTTTTAAAGAGTTCATTCTTACCTTGAGCACTACACAGGCCAGCCATCTGCCTGGAAACCCCAGTCCTTGGACAGTCCAGAGGCCCTGCCCACTCTGCCTAAATGAGCGTTCTCACACTACCACCCTGGTCCCCAGTCCCTCTCCAACGCAACACTCTTATTCCATCTCCTCTTTGCACGGAATCAGTATCTGTAAGTGACAGGTCCATTTAGCCTTCTCTTCCATTGTCTGACTCCCCTTTAGACTGCAAACTTCATGAGAGCACAGAGCTGGCTGTCTCATTCGTGGCTACACCTACGATGCCCCGGACCATGCCCCACACAAAGGAGACAGCCCTGAACAGCCGTCACGGGTGAGGGAAACGCATGCTGTTGCAGAACAAAGCGCGGCCTCCCAAGCCCCTGGAAAGGGCTGTGTGTGCTAGGAAGTGGCTTGGTTCAACGGAGGGCAGGCCAGGCAGCACGGAGGGACTGGGAGGACTTGGGAATTTGGGGAGACACCCCCAGGGTGGGAAACACTCGGCACGAATGAACAAAAACTAGTTGCACGTTAATATATGCTGCCTTCTCCTATGAACACTGTAATTTTCTTCACTAAAACACTGTCTAACAGAACCAACTCCCCTAATTACAGACGTTTGTATGCATTATAATCTTTATACAATTAAACCTACTTAAAAGAATAAATGATTAAATGCCCCCCTTGCCCTGTCACTAACCCATCCCTCCTCTACCCACCACCACCAAAAAACAAACAAAAAACAAACAACACAACAACCAAATATAAAACAAAGCAAAAAAAAAAAAAAAAAAAAGTGCTATATTAGAATGCCAAGTTAAGCTGTAGACACACAAAAATCCCAGGAAATTGAAATTCAGGCTGACATAGAACTTTGTAGCTACAGGGGGGAAAGTCAACTTTCAACTTCAAACCCAGCATCTGACAGCTCAGCATCTGACTGCAATGTCAAATTAAAGGCTTGTATGGATCGTACAAAATGTCTTATTTCAGGAGCAAACATCTTCCCTTGCACGATTCATCTCCAGACACAAACACAGCACGGTGACCAGCAGAGGCTTTTCTGGATCAT
>SJYW01034489.1:34467-48938 GCA_006410735.1 Raphicerus campestris | reverse complement strand
AAAAAAAAAAAAAAAGTGCTATATTAGAATGCCAAGTTAAGCTGTAGACACACAAAAATCCCAGGAAATTGAAAAATTCAGGCTGACATAGAACTTTGTAGCTACAGGGGGGAAAGTCAACTTTCAACTTCAAACCCAGCATCTGACAGCTCAGCATCTGACTGCAATGTCAAATTAAAGGCTTGTATGGATCGTACAAAATGTCTTATTTCAGGAGCAAACATCTTCCCTTGCACGATTCATCTCCAGACACAAACACAGCACGGTGACCAGCAGAGGCTTTTCTGGATCATCTCTGAAACTGCACAAACACATTCCTGGCCCGCGGGTATTTACCAGGAAGTCGGTGGTGACGCCCCTGGAGTCAGGCAGGTTTAAAGGATCTGTCTTTGGGACACTGGCTGTACCTCCTGAGGAAAACATCCATCATGGAATTTCTACAAAAACGGCCCAGAGGTCAGCAGCTCGTCTGATGCCAACACCCCACTTTTTAAAGATTCAGCGTCATGTGGAAAAAGGGGGCACACCAGAGCCAGACTCATGTCCTCCTCTTCTATGTACTGAAAGGGCTCTGCACACAAAACTGGGCTCCCTGAACCCTTGAAGAGCTGGTACTTGAAAAGGAGACCAGGCCAGGAGCTTTAATTACAGCCGCAGAGGGGACCCGCCCCTGCAGGGCCTTCTCATCACCCCAGAAGCACTCTGAAAAGCCCTCTTTTCTGCCTGGGCCATGCTTAAAGCCTGGCTAACCAGATGTGGCATGTGGTGGGCAGGCCAGGCCTGGGAGGTTCCCTGACAACCAGCATCATCTCCCTGCTCGTCTGGGAAACAAAGTTTCCAGTACAGAAGAAGGACCGTCTAGCAGGATGACTTGGGTCATCTCATGGCTCTACAGGGACCACCCCTGGGTACAGGGCGTGGTCCACGCTGAGCCTCTGCGCGCCAGTCTGTAAACCAGAGGTGGCAGCAGGACCTGCCCAGTGAGGCTGTTGATGATGCGAGCTCCACGAGGAGTTCAGGCTGTCAGGCGAAGGCTGCCTGACCATTCACCAGGAATCCTGTCAACCTGTCGCGCCTCCTCGAGGCTTCTCGAATCCCTTCTTGGACATGAAAGCACAGAGGTCTGGGGAGGAGGGAAAGGGGTGGGAATCAGCAAGCACTTGGCTCCTCCCCTTCTTCTCCCATCTCCTTCCTGGCTCTGTGCGTTGCCCATCCGCCCCCGGGCTAAGCAGACGGCAGCCGAAGCCCCTGGAGGGCCCACAAGGGCGCCACTGGATTTACGGGGAAGACAGGCGCTGACCCAGCTTTTCAGGGAGGATGAAAGGAACATGACCATGCTGGGCACATTGGCTTTAGCCCCTGAAGGAAGCTGAGGCTCAGAGACGTGACAAAGAACAGTCTGTCCCGGGAGACACAGCTAATGGGCGGCAGTGTACAGCCTAGGACAGCAAGCGAGCTCCAACTGACGACAGGCCCGCCACACAGAGCGGGAGCGGCCCGATGCAGAGAGTGCGAGCTCCGCGCCTGACCTGCCCTTGGACCCCAGGAAGGTCTCCTGGGCACAGGGGGAGGTGGGCCCTGCCGCTGTCTGAAGAACCGCGAGTCCCTGGGGTCACAGGCTTCCCGGGGGGCGGCCTCTGTCTGCACGTGGCCTGCAGGCACTTCCTGTGGGGCTGCGCCCAGGGCAGGGGACGTGGGGAGGACATGGGGCCAAGAGCCCCAATGCAGCTGCCAGCGGTCTCATCAGTCAACTCCAACAGCTGCGGCCTCGGGACATGCTGCACTGGACGCTCCCAGACATGGCGAACCCTCAGGGTGGGAAGGCAGGCACCGCCTGGACACAGCAGAGTCCGCAGGGCCCACTTTGTCCACACCTCCCTCTGCCCAGCCCCGCATGGGCTCAGGAACAGCCCCGGCATTGTCAGTGGGACAAGGAGGCCACCGGGGTCGCCAGATGCCTCCACCTAAGGGGCCTGTCTCCCAGGGGAAGGAGCCAGTCGGGAGGAAGGCAGCTCCTGCCTCTGTGAGGCTGGCCCCTCTCATCACCGCCTCTCCTCACTGCCTCAGATCTGGACAAGGGCTATTTCTGTAGCCGTCTGGGGCTCGGCGGTCCTCAGGAGAGTCTGGGCATCCTTCTCCTGCACCGTCTGCCAGAGAGGGCCCACAGATGGCACAGGCGAGGCCATTCGACACCCGTCAGGAAGAAGGCGAGGGGACCACGGCCCCATACCACCCCTCCTCAGCCCAGGCTCCGGGGCGCCCGTGGTCGTCACATTCCCTCTCTACTCTTAGCTTGGGCAACCGAACCACAAAGAGAGGAGAGGCCAGTGGAGAACAAAAGCCCGATTCCTCTGGGGCAAAGGGGCCTGGGTAACTGGACAGGCCCCATAAATCCCTGTGGAAGTCTATGAGCCCCGTGCTGTTTAAGAAAAATCCCCACACAAAGGCCTCTCCAGGTTCTGAAACTTACGGCAACTCCCTCATAGGAAAGTGAAGCTAGTCATGCTTGAAAACCAAGAAGGTAAACATCTCCAGAAGGTCCATCCCGACGCCGATGTTCAGGGCTGTGAATGTGGCAGGAGACCAGTTTAAAAAGGGGGGAGTCTTCGGGGAGCAGGGGGTGTTCTGGGGCAGAGGAAAAAGATGCCTCATTTAGATCCCTCTGCCTCAGCATCCTCCCCCTGAAGCCGCCAAGCTGCCAGCAGGAGGGAAACGCTGCTGAGACAGGGCCTTTACCCAAACAGAAAACGAAAGAGACTACAGAAATTACTGCTGCTGGTAGACCTACTGGGACCGGCACTAAGCGCGGGCGGCTAAGCGCGGCCCAGAGCAGCTACCCCACGTCCGAGGTCAGGGGCAGAAGCCAGGAGGACCCCATGCCCAAAGGGTGGTGGCCAAGAGGAGTTACCCCACATCCAAGGTGAGGGGCAGCAGCTGAAAGTGCCAGGCTGCAATGGCGCAGGAACAGCCGAGAGGAGCCACCCCGCGTCTGAGGCCATGGACGGCGGCCGGGAGGAGCCACCCCATGTCAGAGGCCAGGGGAGGCGGCCAAGGAGTGGTGGCTGCATGGGTGCAGGACAGCCTAGAGGAGCTATCCCACGTTGAAGGTCAGGAAGGGTGGCAGTGAGGAGATACCCTTCGTCCAAGGTAAGGAGCAGCAGCTTTGCTTTGCTGGACCAGCCGTGAAGAGATACCCCATGCCCAAGGTAAGAGAAACCCAAGTAAGATGGTAGGTGTTGCAAGAGGGCATCAGAGGGCAGACATACTGAAACCATACTCACAGAAAACTAGTCAATCTAATCACACTAGGACCACAGCCTTGTCTAACTAAGCCACGCCCGCAGGGCAACCCAAAATGGGCTGGTCATGGTGGAGAGGTCTGACAGAATGTAGTCCACTGGAGAAGGGAATGGCGAGCCACTTCAGTATTCTTGCCTTGAGAACCCCATGAACAGTATGAAAAGGCAAAATGATAGGATACTGAAAGAGGAACTCCCCAGGTCAGTTAGATGCCCAACACACTACTGGAGATCAGCAGAGAAATAACTCCAAAAAGAAGGAAAGGATGGAACCAATGCAGAAACAAAACCCAGCTGTGGATGTGACTGGTGACAGAAGCAAGGTCCAATGCTGTAAAGAGCAATACTGCATAGGAACCTGGAATGTCGGGTCCATGAATCAAGGCAAATTGGAAGTGGTCAAACAAGAGATGGCAAGAGTGAATGTCGACATTCTAGGAATCAGCGAACTAAAATGGACCGGAATGGGTGAATTTAACTCAGATGACCATTATATCTACTACTGAGGGCAAGAATCCCTCAGAAGAAATGGAGTAGCCATCATGGTCAACCGAAGAGTCTGAAATGCAGTACTTGGATGCAATCTCAAAAACGACAGAATGATCTCTGTTCGTTCCCATGGCAAACCATTCAGTATCACAGTAATCCAAGTCTATGCCCCAACCAGTAACGCTAAAGAAGCTGAAGTTGAACGGTTCTATGAAGACCTACAAGACCTTTTAGAACTAACACCCAAAAAAGATGTCCTTTTCATTATAGGGGACTGGAATGCAAAAGTAGGAAGTCAAGAAACACCTGGAGTAACAGGCAAATTTGGCCTTGGAATGCGGAATGAAGCAGGGCAAAGACTAATAGAGTTTTGCCAAGAAAATGCACTGGTCATAGCAAACACCCTCTTCCAACAACACAAGAGAAGACTCTACACATGGACATCACCAGATGGTCAACACCGAAATCAGATTGATTATATTCTTTGCAGCCAAAGATGGAGAAGCTCTATACAGTCAACAAAAACAAGACCAGGAGCTGACTGTGGCTCAGATCATGAACTCCTTATTGCCAAATTCAGACTGAAACTGAAGAAAGTAGGGAAAACCGCTAGACCATTCAGGTATGACCTAAATCAAATCCCTTATGATTATACAGTGGAAGTGAGAAATAGATTTAAGGACCTAGATCTGATAGATACAGTGCCTGATGAACTATGGAATGAGGTTTGTGACATTGTACAGGAGACAGGGATCAAGACCACCCCCATGGAAAAGAAATGTAAAAAAGCAAAATGGCTGTCTGAGGAGGCCTTACAAATAGCTGTGAAAAGAAGAGAGGCGAAAAGCAAAGGAGAAAAGGAAAGATATAAGCATCTGAATGCAGAGTTCCAGAGACTAGCAAGAAGAGATAAGAAAGCCTTCTTCAGCGATCAATGCAAAGAAATAGAGGAAAAGAACAGAACTGGAAAGACTAGAGATCTCTTCAAGAAAATTAGAGATACCAAGGGAACATTTCATGCAAAGATGGGCTCAAAAAAGGATAGACATGGTCTGGACCTAACAGAAGCAGAAGATATTAAGAAGAAGTGGCAAGAATACACAGAAGACCTGTACAAAAAAGATCTTCACAACCAGATAATCATGATGGTGTGATCACTCATCTAGAGCTGGACATCCTGGAATGTGAAGTCAAATAGGCCTTGGAAAGCATCACTATGAACAAAGCTAGTGGAGGTGATGGCATTCCAGTTGAGCTGTTTCAAATCCTGAAAGATGATGCTGTGAATGTGCTGCACTCAATATGCCAGCAAATTTGGAAAACTCAGCAATGGCCACAGGACTGTATAAGGTCAGTTTTCATTCCAACCCCAAAGAAAGGCAATGCCAAACAACGCTCAAAGTACTGCACAATTGCACTCATCTCACATGCTTATAAAGTAATGCTCAAAATTCTGAAAGCCAGGCTTCAGCAATTCGTGAACTGTGAACTTCCAGATGTTCAAGTTGGTTTTAGAAAAGGCAGAGGCACCAGAGATCAAATTGCCAACATCCGCTGGATCATCAAAAAAGCAAGAGAGTTCCAGAAAAACATCTATTTCTGCTTTATTGACTATGCCCTGTCTCTTATACACATCTATGCCACCCCTCCTCAGCCCAGGCTCNAATTGCCAACATCCGCTGGATCATCAAAAAAGCAAGAGAGTTCCAGAAAAACATCTATTTCTGCTTTATTGACTATGCCAAAGCCTTTGACTGTGTGCATCACAATAAACTGTGGAAAATTCTTCAAGAGATGGAAATACCAGACCACCTGACCTGCTCTTGAGAAATCTGTATGCAGGTCAGGAAGCAACAGTTAGAACTGGACATAGAACAACAGACTGGTTCCAAATAGGGAAAGGAGTACATCAAGGCTATATATTGTCACCCTGCTTATTTAACTTCTCTGCAGAGTACATCATGAGAAATGCTGGACTGGAAGAAACACAAGCTGGAATCAAGATTTCCAGGAGAAATATCAATAACCTCAGATATACAGATGACACCACCCTTATGGCAGAAAGTGAAGAAGAACTAAAAAGCCTCTTGATGAAAGTGAAAGTGGAGAGTGAAAAAGTTGGCTTAAAGCTCAACATTCAGAAAATGAAGAACATGGCATCCGGTCCCATCACTTCATGGGAAATAAATGGGGAAACAGGGGAAATAGTGTCTGAATTTATTTTGGGGGGCTCCAAAATCACTGCAGATGGTGACTGCAGCCATGAAATTAAAAAACGCTTACCAATCTAGATAAGAAAAGTTATGACCAATCTAGATAGCATATTGAAAAGCAGAGACATTAGTTTGCCGACTAAGGTCCATCTAGTCAAGGCTATGGTTTTTCCTGTCATGTATGGATGTGAGAGTTGGACTGTGAAGAAGGCTGAACACCAAAGAATTGATGCTTTTGAACTGTGGTGTTGAAGAAGACTCTTGAGAGTCCCTTGGACTGCAAGGAGATCCAACCAGTTCATTCTGAAGGAGATCAGCCCTGGGATCTCTTTGGAAGGAATGATGCTAAAGCTGAAACTCCAGTACTTTGGCCACCTCATGCGAAGAGCTGACTCACTGAAAAAGACTCTGATGCTGGGAGGGATTGGGGGCAGGAGGAGAAGGGGATGACAGAAGATGAGATGGCTGGATGGCATCACGGACTCGATGGACGTGAGTCTGAGTGAACTCCGGGAGTTAGTGATGGACTGGGATGACTGGCATGCTGCGATTCAAGGGGTTGCAAAGAGTCGGACACGACTGTGCGACTGAACTGAACTGAACTGTAGACCTACTGTGTGCCGGGCAACCTGCTAAGAGCTTCTTGTATTTCAGTTAACCAGGGGTCATGTCCTTGATAATTCCGAAATTATGTGAATAAGTTTAAATGACGACAAAAAGAAAGAGAAGTAGAATCAGGCTGAGAAAAGGAACGAGAACAACCCTGACGGGCCATCCTTCTATGCATCACGCAGGGTTTGGTCTCACACCTTTTACTCATGATAAAACAGCTTCCAAGGAGCTCACAAACACACAAGACCGCATTTTGAAAGTAAGGGTCAAACCCAGGGCCCTCTGCAGAGGCTTATATTTCTCTCAAAAAACCAAACCTACTTCCCTGCAGTCTCACCCAGGCTTCAGGGTGAGCGACAGCAGGCTTTGCAGGGAAGGAGACACTTCCCTGGGGGCTTGGACTCTGGAGAGGCAGACAGGAAAGCAGGACTTCATAAACACTCAAGAGCCTCAGGACTGAAAATCAGGGCCAAACGTCTGAAGAAGCAACAGCCCTTGGCCTTGGAGGGGCTGGGCAACTCTCTTTTAATGCAGACCCACTGGCTGACAAGCCAATGCCTGCCTACCATCCTCTCTGTGTGCCAGGAGACGGCCCCACCCCGGGGCCATGGGACCCCCTCCCGCTCCTTGGTTGGCCGTCTTGTTCACAGGAATCACAGGGACCAGGCGAGTGTGAGTGTGGTTCTGCAAGCCCATCCCCGCTGCGGAAACAAATACAAAGCCTCCATCCTCCCTTGAGCGCAGGCTTCACCGTCCCCTTCAAAGAGCCTTGAGGGGGGCCGGCACACAGGCTCCATCAGGGGGTGTGAGGTCCCCCGCAGCCCAGGCCAGACAGCAGGGGGCAGTGTTGTCAGCAGCAAGCACGCACAGCTACAGCCCCTGGCCCCGGACCCCTGGCCTGAGCCTTCCTGGGTCCAGGCCCACTGCCTCCCTGGCTGCTCCCGAGATGCCAACTCTTCCCACACAGTGCACCCCAGCCCCCCAGCCCCCACCCTAGGGCGGCGGGGAAATCGCGTCCACACCCAGGTCAGAGGCACAGAAAGGAACCCGCGTGCTGAGATCCAGCGCCTCGCAGACTGCCATTCATCAGGGGCCCGTGGCAGCAGCCAGATTATGAACAGAGCAGCTCGTCTTTAGCACGGCCTGCTCTTCAGCGGGGCCCTCTGGCCTTCTGCAGTGGGGTGAGCCCTGCCTCCTCTTAACCTCTCTTCGCTCAGCTGATCCAGCTGAGGGCAGAGAACAGGCCTGAGTGCGCACACTCAAGAGACCCCGGTAAGACAAGTGATAACAGGAGCAGACCGACGCGAAGCCCAGATGTGCACGGTCCACAGAGATCTGCAAGTCACAAGGATGACCAGCACAAGGTAGTTTAAAAAAGAAGGAGGGGCACGGCTTCTTACACCCTGGCCAGCGCTGGCCAGAGGGACCCAGCTGGTGATCAGGCCGCTCCCTAGGCCTTCATCTGCGCAGAACATACTCATCACCGCCCCTGCAGCTCACAGCTCAGAGCAAGCCTTGCCTCCCACCCTTCTGAGCACAGTTCGAACTGCCTTGCATGGCTTCTCGAGGTGATGAGAGGTTGAAATGATCACCTAACTCTGGACAGACCAGAGAGGGCAGACAGCTCACCCTGGCCTCCACCCGTAGACAAGCACAGCCTGCTGGTAGTGAGTCTCAGCCGGAAGAGACATCCCCCCAACCCTCTGCACCCCAAACATCTCAGGTATGAGTTTTACAGTGTGGCTCTCACCACAGGAGAAAGGCATACACGCCTCCACCCAGCTGTCTTCACTCAAACACATTTATGGGATCAATAGTACATCACCACCATTTATATTCCAGGGAACCAGGCATGCTAGGACCCCTTCACCTGCGGGGTTATTAGTATGGACTGGGTGTGTGTCCATGTTGAAGCCCTAACCCCGAATGTGATGGTACTTGGAGGTGGGGCCTCTGGGAGGAGCTTAGGTTTAGATGAGGCTCCTCACCGGAGCTGGGTGACCCACCCTCTTCTCAGACTTCCAGCCTTCAGAACTCTGAGAAAGAAGTTTCTGTGGTTGAGGGCACCAGTCTATGCTATTCCGTTACGGCACCTAAGCTAAGACAGTTACAGATGTCCAACTTTTCTTCACTGTTTCAATTTCTCTCTCTGCACCTCAAACACTACCAAACTCTGTCGAGAGTTCGGCCCATCCCCTAAGAACCCTGGAAACTTATTCACTCATCAGATTCTTAGAAAATGCCCCAAATTTGGGCCGCCCTCGATGCTGTGAGCTCCTTCCAGACAAAGACCATCTCCCCAGTGTCAACCACATAACCT
Source organism: Raphicerus campestris (assembly GCA_006410735.1). Lineage (NCBI taxonomy): Eukaryota > Metazoa > Chordata > Mammalia > Artiodactyla > Bovidae > Raphicerus > Raphicerus campestris. The sequence continues at coordinate 40,005 of SJYW01034489.1, read as the reverse complement.
GAGACAGCCACCCTCCCTTTATAAAGAAGTCAACTCAGGGCAGGCCTCTGCGGTCCTGATGAGGAAGTCGTGGGCTGGCCCAACTCTCTGCCCCCCAGATGCCCACTCTCTATCTACTCAGCCAAGGAGGCTCTTCTGCCGGGCCCTCCGGTGTCCTCTGAGCCAGGCCAGGCCATAGATGGACTAGAAAATCCACATATTTATGGATGCGAACCTTACCAGGAGCCTCTACCCTGCAGAATCTCACAAATCCACACGGCCTTGATCAGATCAACCATAAACCATCAGAAAAGCCGGGACCTCCGCAGCACCATCAGCAGGACAGAGGATGGGTCCTCCAATCGTGTGCCAGAGAGCTGATGCTGACCGTCAGCAACTGCCCGTGACAACTGACGTCTACTCAGCAACCGCACAGACAGCCAGCCCCGTCCTCTCCAACGGAGACACTAACATTCTCAAGCCCTGGCCCCAGATGGCTCTGGACTTTCCATAGTCAAGACCTGCTCTGTCTTTCCCACCCTCTGATTAAACCCCTCACCCTCATCTCCAGCATTTCCCCTCAAATATTGCAATTTTTAATTCCTTGCGGAGGCGGGGGGTATAGTATGTTGTTTCTGTAACTGAACTGTGACTTTCAAACGCGTCCTGACCTTCCGGCTCCCCACCCCGTCACACAGCAACAGAAATTAAATGGATTCCGCTATCAGCGCTCTGCATCTAGGTGATTACGCCCAGCCCCCAGGAGTCAGCTTCCTGCGCCATCCCAAGAACAGGAACCTGGTGGCTAAACCCAACCCCACAGGCTCAGGAAGGGGGCGATGGAGGAAGAGGGGGTAACCAAAGGGCACAGGTAACAATTTATGGCCCCCTCGTCACTGCGGTCTTATCTCTGCGGCCAGCCCCTTCTAAGAACTGGGGCCCGTTACCGAACCCCCAGGCGGGCTGCCGCCCCCAGGACCCAGCCGTTTGGGGACAGGTGGCCCAGCCAGGGAGCGGAAAGACTGCTGTGGAAAGCATGCCCCGCCCGCGGCCAAATCCTCCTCTCCTTGGTTTGTCAACCCCTACCCCAGGGGCCCAGACACCTCAGCTCAAACCTGTCTCCTGGAGGTCAGGGTGGGAGAGGAGGCCACAGTGAGGCCCTTCCACGAACACCCAGCCCAGGCGAGGCCCGCCTCCCCCTGAGGACACACTGCGCCTTCCCTGCAAAGCACCTACGACGACGAGCTGCGCCGCGCCTGTGCTTCTGATCTGCTTCTGCCAGAATCCCCCACCAGACCAGACTCAGGAGGGCAGACCCTGACTGCCTTCTCCCCCCACAGGATCAAGCACTCATTAAACATGTATTGGATAAATAAGCAGAAAAAAAGAAACACTTGACCACAGGCTACTAGAAGCAAGATACTAACTTATTTGGGGTTGGACCTCCTTGGGAATTTGATCCACGCTGCAAAGCAGGGACAGACTATAGGAACTCAACAGGTTTCTCTTCTTTTCCTTCCCTTGCATCTCCTTATTTGTAATGAGGTAACACAACAGAAAAATGTATCCTGGCCTCACACTGAAGAAAAGGCAGAGCCGAGGGCAAGAGTTTCGAAGCTTCACTGCCGTGAACCCAGGGATTCTACCTGGTGAGTCACGAAAACATCCTTTCCTTTTTCCTGGTCCCTTGGGCTTATCTCCCCAATTCAGCCCCTGATTCATTCTACTCCGTGCCACCATCACCAGGAACAGCAGTCCCACCGTCGAACTCTGCCCTGAGCTGGAATTCGAGTTCTGACCTGACCCAAGCTCGCTATTGGCACCTAACAGGTTTGGCTCAGGGAGTCATCTGATGACCCAGGAGTAAAAGCCAAGAAACCTCATTTATTTATTTCTACCTCACTTTGTTCCAAAGGGATTGGAGGTGTCGGAAAAATGCCTATAGCATGATAAAAGTAGATGAGGAAATGCATAAGGATGGGAAGTACAAGAAATCGAAAGGTTACTGCCCAAAAGTATACATCATGCTTGATATAAAGGCATTCCCGAGACATGAGATCCACAAGCCTCCTTTCCCAAATTCCACCCTCAACAGGAAGATGGGAAATATTCCCACCGACATTTGACAGACACTTTACCCACCCTGGGTTGGGAAGATTCCCTGGAGAAGGAAATGGCAACCCACTCAAGTATTCTTGCCTGGAAAATCCCATGGACGGAGGAGCCTGGTAGGCTATATAGTCCATCGGGCTGCAAAAGGTCGGACATGACTGACTGACTTCACTTCACTTACCCATTGCGAGGGTCTGGGCCCAGCCTTGGGGAGTCATCAATAGTGCGTGTACTGGACTCCAGGCTGGAGGTGTCCCTGATGCCCTTGAACTCCATGTCAAACACTCTTGTGGGGAGATGTGAGCTGCTGGCGTCAACCCAGGAGAAGGGACAGAAAGGGTGGGGGAAACGTCTTCTTCTAGAATCTAGGCAGGTCAGCACTCAAAATAAAGCCTGTCTGACCTTAGGCAGGACTGGATGCTCTCCTCAGTCCTTTCAGTTCTGAAACTTTTATGACTTTATGATTCACGGCTGTCATCTTCAGAGGAGCGGTTTTATTGGAACACCCACGACCGTCAGTATGTTTTCACTTCCACGTTCAAGCTCAGTTCTGCACGCTCTCACCCCCCTGCCTTCTCCTGGGATGGGCTGCCCACACTTAGAGGCTCCCCCACCCCAGTCTCTTGACTCAACGTCCATTCCTGCATCTGCCAGCCCGCATCTCAGCGGAGCCAGGCCCAGGCTGGGTGTCTCTCCCTGCATCCTCCCAGGGTGCCACCAGTTTGCTTTTGTCCATACTGTGCAGAGAACCCAACCCCCAGGACACAAGTGCAGTGGTTTATCCCATAAACTCGGTGGATGTACATTCCTCCTCCTTCTATAACCTGTTCCCCAGTCCTCGTCATAACCTACCGAGCACCTACTCTGTGCTACACACAGTACTGAGCCCTTTCAAGGATTCTCTCATTTCACCCTCACCACATCCCAGCAAGACAGTTACTTAACCAGCATTCTTCCCATCTTAAAGATCAGCATATTCAGACTCAATGGCGTCAGGTCACTTGCTCACGGCCAAGCCAGGGTTTTACCCATATTATCTCATTCCAAAGCTCTGAACCACTGCACAGCGGTGCCGGCTTCCACAGTCCATTAGGAACTTTCCCAATTTTAATTGCTTCGTCACTCAGTTACAGATTTTTCAGATATGCATTCATCCCAAGAGCTAAGCCTACACTTTGAGGCTCTGGGGTGCTGGGAAACAGATGTAGGCTTCAGGGTCTAGCAGATCGGGGAGGGCTCTGTTCCTCATTCAGGGCCCGCAACCTCTCAGAGTTTCAGTTTCCCCTGTGCAGAGCAGAGTTCATAAGCCCCCAGGTCTCCTCAAGTCACAACGTGGTTACCGTACAAGTCTGGCAATTCTTGGACAGACAAATATTTTTCTAGGAGGGATAAGCCTACTCCCTGTGCTTTGACAAACTCCACATAAAACATGAGTTTATCACTCATTCCCCTCTGAAGAGCGCTGACTCCATCACCAAGGCCACAGGCACTCCAGAGGAGCCACATGTGCACGGCGTGGCCCTCAGGCCCTCCTGGCGGGGGAGGGGGGGGGGCCTCTAACACATGGAAATGATTTTCTAATTAAGTGGTGTATTGACTTTTTGTGCAAGAGTAGCTCAGGGGAGGATTAGAGACCCACAAAAAAGAATCACGCTAGGGCACTAAGGCCAGATCACCTCTGGTGCCCCCAGCTCCCCAGTACCCAGTCTCCACAGAACAGTCTGAGGTTTAAAAACGCTGACCATGTCATCTGTCTTCTTGGAACCTTCCAGACTCGGTGGCACTCAGAACACAATGCAGACTTCTTCCCACGGCTCGCGGGGCTCTGTGTCACCTCCTGCCACTCTCAGGCCCGCCGCAGGGCCTTTGCACCGCTGGCTCCCGGGCCAGGATGGTCACTGCCCAGACATGCACACATCTGGCCCATTTTCTCACTCAGGTCTTGGCTTCAGAGTCAGCTTCTGACACAGCCAGCTCCAAAAGCAGCCCCAGGACTCTGCCTGGATGTCCAGGGGTTAAGGCTCCACCTTCCCATGGCTGGGAGGGGTACAGGTTCAATCCCTGGACTTAGGTTCCCACTTGCTGTGGGGGTGCAGCCAAAATTTTTTTTAATCAAATAAAATACATCAGGATTTTAAAAAAATACATAAAAAAGAGTAGCTCCAAGAACTTACTCTTACATTATCTGGCATTACCTTCTGCACATTTGCTGTGGCCACCTGAATGTCTTCCCCTCAACCCTCCAGGGAAATGTATGCTCCATGAAAGCAAGAACCTTGACCATCTTCTGTCCCCAGGAGGCTTACCACTGCACCTGACCTATCGCAGGCACTCCATAAAAATAAAAACCTGCTGAGAGACAAGGAGGAGGGGCCAGAGTGCAAGCAAAGGGCAGGAGGCCCACACGAGACAGCACAGGAGGAAGACGTGCTCTTGGGGCTGGTCGACTCCAAACGCACTCTCCTGCTGGGGAGTAACTGCTGTTAAGACTTCACAGGGAGGCCCCGCACTAGGGGGACTGTGAGGCCGCGGGTGGGGGGGTGACTGTACACTGAAAAGATGCTCCAACTCAGGGAGCCACTGCAAAAGACTGCAGACTGGGTAGCTTAAAATGGGAGGCATTCATTCCCTTAGAGCGCCAGAAGCCTGAAGCCTGAAGCAAGGTGTGGGCAGGGCTGGTTCCCTCTGGCGGCTCCGAGGAGAGTGGGTCCTGGGCCTCTTCCCTGGCCTCTGGGGGCTCCACAATGCTTGGTGTTCCTTGGCTCGTAGACACATCACTCCAATCTCTAGCGTGGCTTCCCCTGGAGTTCCCCTTCCACATGTCCCCTGTGTCTCCATTTCCCTCTTCTTATACAGCCATCAGACGGCATGTCAGGATCCCCCATAACCTAGCACAACCGCACGGTAACCAAGTAAACCTGCACAAACACTATTCTAAATGACACCGCCTTCTAAGGCTCCAAGTGGACGGGAATGGGCGGCGAACACCATTCAACCCAGCATACCCCTAAACGCCGAGTGTGACCCCACCCAAAGCATCTGAGCTTGCCTCTCCCCATCACTCCACCACTGGTCTTAAATCCTCCCCTGAAGGGAGGTGGCCTCACCGATTGTAATGCCTGCTATGTTGGGAGGCCCGTTTACACAAGCTGAGCTATGAGATGGCAGCTTTGCCACGGCAGGAAGCAGCGGGCCACCTCAGACTGGGGAGCAGAGGATGGTCTGGGAAAAACCAAGTTTAAGGAAGGCGGGTGGAAGACACATTAGAGCAGGAAGACACATGACAGGGAGAAGCAGCGGTGAATCAGCCTGGCCTGGAGGGGGACAGTAGGCAGAGGAGTCAGGCGAGCTCAGAGCTCGGCAGACAAACACCAGCAGTGAGCCAGGAAGGGCTCTCAGCAACATCACTGTCCTCCCAGAGGGAGTCCCGCGCACCGATGGGAGTGG
>SJYW01034489.1:10623-31944 GCA_006410735.1 Raphicerus campestris | reverse complement strand
GAACGTGCAAGCGGAAATGTCTGGCTGCAGGAAGGGTGGGGAAGTCCGATGGGTGAGGAGAGGCCCGGGTAGCAGCTGCAGGTAGACGGGCTGAGGAGAAGGGATGGTGGCTGAGGGATGAGCATTTCCAGAAAGGGGCCCTGTGCAGAGGAGAGGGCCTGCGGCATCTCATCCCAGGGACAGACCGCCAGCAGCAGAGTTCCAAACGACGGATGCGGCTGTCTCCATCCAAACCCAACTCTAGGGCTGGAACAACTAGGACAACACAAATGCAGATACCAGAGAGGGGCTCTGCCAGAAGAACCGAGCAGGAGAAGGGGGCAAGGCACGGGGAGAGGGGCCAGCGAGGTGGAGCTGTCTGTCACCCGCCCCCCGGGGCCCACACACCCTCTAAGTCACAGAGAAAGAAACCGAAATCCTTTCTGACACTGAAACTCTTGAGTCACATCCACCAGAGCCACATTAAGTGCCTGGTAATTCAACAATTCAATTAAGAGAGCTCAATTTTTTTTTTAAAGCTTAATATTTAATGGAAGGGTTATGAATTGCTACACAACTCAGGGTGATTAATAGTTACAATTAAAGGCTGAATGTGTTGAGGGGAGAAAGGCATGGCTTGGTGGAAATAAATAAATCTGTGCTGCAAAGGACACAGGAAGTCACACCCAGGGACTGGGGGCAGTCTCTCTTCATAGTGGGGGCAGAGGGCCAAGTAGGGCTCTTCCCAGCCTGCCCAACAAATCAGCTCATTTGCTCCAGAGCCAGCATGAGGCCCCTTTGACCTGTGGTCCGATCTCTCTTCCACTGCAATCAAGTCTTCCAGAAGGTTGCAGAGGTCAGAGAAGGAATATGATTGGTCAGAAGGGAGAGGTGATGGGCTGAATGCTGGCAAACCGCTCCAGGGGCAGCAAGGGGTTGTTGCAGCATTTCTGCCTTTGCAAGTCAGGGGGACCCTCACCCAGACCTGCAGGTCCCAGGCAGAACGTGTGTGAAAGGACAGCTGCACTGTGCCTGGCCTCCTGCCCTCTGTGCTGCCTCCACCCGGCAAGCCAATGAAGGCGCCACCCCACCATCCTACATGGTGGCCGCTCTGAACCACAGGGCCTGATATCTGGGCTTAGAAGAGGCCTGGCTCTGATCCCCAAAGCGCAGCCTGGGCCCCAGGCTGTGAGTCTGTGTGGGTCACAGCAAAGCCAGGGCTCGGAGGGACTGACTGCTCAAGGCAGGGAGGTCACGGAGAAGGGACAGCTCCAACACCCACCGCAACCAGCTTACGTGTCGGCAGGAAAACATCATCCCCTCCCAGACTGATGGGTGGCGGCCACACCTGGTCTTCGGTGCACTCCCCTCGGGCCCGTGGGGGACAGCCTGCTGATCAGAAAGTGAAGCTCTGCAGTGACAAGATGCCGAGAGGCAGGGCTGAGGCCCAGGGCAAACCTGGGTGGGCAAGGGCAATGTCTCCCAGAGCTGTGGGCTCGTGCACTCCGATCTCCTGCCCTTCCGTTAGCCAAGAGGGGTTAGTGAAGTTTATTGCATCAGGGAGAGCAATTCTAATGGGCAAGGGGGCAGAGCCTCCATTCCCCAGATGAACCAAAGTAAGCTGCAACCTTCCAAGAAGGTATTCAGTTCGGTTCAGTTCAGTCGCTCAGTCGTGTCCGACTCTTTGCGACCCCATGAGTTGCAGCACGCCAGGCCTCTCTGTCCATCACCAACACCCGGAGGTCACTCAGATTCACGTCCATCGAGTCTGTGATGCTATCCAGCCATCTCATCCTCTGCCGTCCCCTTCTCCTCCTGCCCCAGTCCCTCCCAGCATCAGAGTCTTTTCCAATGAGTCAACTCTTCACATGAGGTGGTCAAAGTACTGGAGTTTCAGCTTTAGCATCATTCCTTCCAAAGAAATCCCAGGGTTGATTGATCTCCTTCAGAATGGACTGGTTGGATCTCCCTGCAGTCCAAGGGACTCTCAAGAGTCTTCTCCAACACCACATTTCAAAAGCATCAATTCTTTGGTGCTCAGCCTTCTTCATAGTCCAACTCTCACATCCATACATGACCACAGGAAAAACCATAGCCTTGACTAGACGGACCTTAGTCAGCAAAGTAATGTCTCTGCTCTTGAATATACTATCTAGGTTGGTCATAACTTTTCTTCCAAGAAGGTATTAATAGTACATATGAGGCACATTAAAATACCCCCTTCCTCACGGAGAAACCAACATTGACCGAGCATTTTGGAGGAGGGCATGGCAACCCACTCCAGTATCCTTGCCTGGAGAATCCCATGGACAGAGGAACCTGGAACACTATGGTCCACAGGGCCGCAAAGAGTCGGACACGACTGAAGTGACTTAGCACAGCACTGAGCATCTATTACGAACCAAGAGCTGTAACAGAGACTCTAAATAAATTCTCTCTTCCGAGCCTGACCCTACCAGGGGAGAGAAGGGACTATTGTCTTCACTTTTCAAAGGGAGGCAGCTGAGCTCAGAGGAGTCGAGGAACTCATCCAAGGTCCCACACGCACTGGCTCCCAGCCCAGGGCTGTTGACCTGGGAGTGTGAGTTCCAGCAGGGCTGAAGAGTCCAGGCCCAGGACAGCCAGCAGTGCCCTGCTAGGGCGGTCATGCCTCCCACCTGCTTGGTGGCGGCACTCCCCTTCCAGGATACCGTCCTCCAATTGACCAGCTGGGGAGGGGCTGTTCTCAGTTGACTGGGTGTTGACTGGGGGTCAGCAACAGGAGGGCCTTTCATCTCGAAGAGTGGGATAAAGAACGTGGTTTCTGGTTAAAGACTTGCCAGACAAAGGCACGGCAAAGGGAGTTTCCTTTAGTTGGTGGCCTTGGAGAACCTTCTCTGTGCTCTTAAGATGATAATCCGGGGCCAGCTTAGGAAGAAACAAGGGCTGCCCTGGTGGCTGAGTGGTAAAGAGTCAGCCTGCCAATGCAGGAGACATGGGTTCGACCCCTGGTCTGGGATGTAAGCGGAGTGACTAAGCCTGTGTGCTGCAGCTACTAAGTCTGTGCCCTCGAGCCTGGGAACCATGTCTACTGAAGCCTGAGTGCCCCAGAGCCCGTGCTCTGCAACACAGAGAAGCCACTGCCAGGAGGAGCCTGCAGCTGGTGTAGAGTCCCCGCTCACCGCAACTAAAGACCAGCCCTCGCAGCAGCGAAGACCCAGCACGGCCAAAAACAAGTAACATAAAAACTTGAAAAAAAGAAGGGGCTGAACAACCTACCCTGACCCTCAAAACTTCCTAAAAGGGGCTGAAGCCCCTTCAGTTCCATGACCAGAGGCCAGGGCCACCCCCTGCCCTCGTCCTGGCCAGTCCACTTGGTGCCCACTATGTCCTGGACCCGCTTCTTCCCGCCGCCCCACTGTGGCACAGTCACCTGCGGGGCAGACGACGGGTCACAGTCACAGTTCTCAGGAAAGGCGATGAGCGGGTGCTCAGAGACCCTCAGTCCTGAGCAGCAGACAGGCAGATGGACTCTGCTGCGCCTCTCACGTGGCCAGACGAGGAGCAAAGAGCCGGAGTAAGAACACTCAGTCCAGTGGGAACATTACTGCTGCCGTTAGTGGTACCTGTGTCAGGCGAAGACTCGTGCGTGAATGAGCAACAAACGGACAGCTGTCCTGGGTCACTAACACGTCTTGAACCCCAATGTGCCACCAGACCATCAGGGTGCAAAGAAGAAACCACCATTCCTGTCCTCCAGACGCACACCCACAGGGGCGGCATTACCCAGTACTGGGGGAAATCACATGAGAAGAGAAAGTGAGCTTGGATTTGGCTGCAAAAATATTTAAAAGCAACACTAATTAATTATAATCACTGATGTGAACTGTTTGCCATTCACATCAATTACTGTGCGGCAAAATGACGGTGTTTACCACTAAAAGCGCATCATGCTTTAACTTTTGGGTGAGTTTTCTTTGGTGGCTGGAATTCCCAATGAATGGGCAAACGTGGAGCTACTTTTATTCACGGTTGTCTGCTAACAAACCTCCGGGCTTTGGAGGGAGTCCCAATCATATAAATAAATAATGCATGTATGATTTAATTTCCATGGGTCTTGAGCACTCACTGTGTGTGAGGTCCGCTAAGGAGGCAAATACTGCCATCTCCTCTAACTCCTCATCCCACGAAATACAGTCTACCACATAGCACCGTTTTACAGAGAAATTAACTTGCCCAAGGTCACACAGCTGGGAAGTGATGGGGCCAAGAACAGGCAGCCAGGCCTGCCTGCCTCCAGCATCCATGTTCCCCGCCAATGTGATAACTGCTGAGCAAACGTGCAGAAAGCGAGTCTGGAAGGACACACCAAAATGCTAACGGGGGCTAGCTCTCAGTGATGAGACTATAAATCTTCCTTTTGCTGAGCTATATTTACATAATTTTTTTAAAAATCTACAGCATAATGAATATGAACTAGGGGGGTGGGTGTATGCTGGGGGTTATTTTTGAGTTGCTTCGATATTAAGAACCACAGCCACTCTAGTTATGAGTCTCCCTGTCCAGAAGCCAGCTCAGTGGTGGGGAGGTGGGAATCCAGGCATGCAGGGCATGAAAACCCCTTGCTGGCCATCTAGACCAACCTTCAACGTGCTGCAGACGACCTTGCTATCTGGCCCTAGCAGATGGTCCTCACTTCATCACAGCCTCCCCGGATGCCGCGTGAGTGGATGCAAGCTCCAAACACATCCAGCTGGGGAGGGCTGCATCCAGCTGGGGAGGCCCGCGGCAGCAGGAGCCGCTGGATGATCCACTCAAAGAAGGCCTGACAAAAACTCCTTTCCCAGGGTCTGCCAACATGTGAGCCGGTTTCGCGCCTCTTATTTAGAAGGACACAACAGCAGAGGTTAATCTCTTAGACACAAAACAGCAAAACGCTTCCAGAAACAGGGCCAGTCTCTTTCCCCAGTGATCTGACAGTAATGCTGTGTATTTGGTGGCTGAGCAGAATGAGGCTGAAATTCAGGCAGGGCTGACTCAGAAAGGCCAGGTGCCACTAGACAGTCCTACCCACCTGCGGCCGCCTCGTTTGCCCGGGTCTGCCCTGGCTGGACTGAGGACGCTTTGCAGATTCAGGCAGGACTGCTCCCCACCATCAGGAAGGTCTACCTGGCATCGCAGACAAGGCCTCTGGCTCAGGTGTTGTGTGTAGGCTGGAAGATGTCACTTCTGGACACTCTCGATCTCCAACGCCCAGCCTGCACCTGGCCCACAGACGGCATAGAGACACACTCACAAATATACACCAAGTGGCAAACATGTTCTTACCCAGGAGAATGGAGGGCACTCAAAACCACAGCAGAAGAACTCATATCGCTGGGGATATTTACCTTAGAACACAGGTGATGTGACAGGATGGAGGACCGGGGGGAACCTCAGAATTTTGTTTATACAAGTAAATTGACAAAAGTAGATAAAACAAGGTTTGAGACCCAGCTTTTTGCTACTGAATTCACTTTTGGATGCCCGTGGAAGAATGACTGCCCTTATTCTAAATATGGAAATAGGTTACTAATGGTCCCCAACCCCAGCTGCACACTGAGGCTTTTAAAAATAGATACCCAGCCACTGCCCCCTACCCATTTCTACCACCTAATCCCCCAGAGATGAGTCCATGAATCTGTGTTTCTTAAAAACTCTTTAGATAATTCTGGTACCTGGCCAAATTTGAGAACCACTGTCATATATATAGCAAACCACTAATACATATATTTTACGTACATACCTATATATATATTCCCACTTATGTATATAAATATACCTATATTCATACATACATATTAGAGCGCTGTTCAAAATACATTAAATGCAGAGTTGTTTCACCGCAAACCTCAGAAAGACAAAATAAGGAACCATGTGCTCATCTGAAAAGGGAAGCAGGTTTTTGTTTTTTTTTTTTTAATCCTGGAAAGTTCTTCCCTAACCATTAAAAGCCAGTCAAAAACAGAAGCAAGTGCCTTGGAAGGTTGAAAGAAATACCTAGAAAATCAAATATGGGGGAGTTTAGGAATACTGACAATACTGTGGAGGAGATTCCCCTTCAGGCTGGATGAAGACAAGAGACTAAGGACTTTTTAATTCAATGACACCATGACATTTACTGACCCTCCCTCTTCAACGTGTGGCCTCACTTAACCCTCAGAACCGCACGATGCACAGGGGGTCGCAGGCCCTTCCCGCATCAGCTGGGGAGAAGCTGGGTCTCCCTCGCACCTCCTACCCAGCCTGGCTGACTTCCTCACATCTGGTGATGTCCCCAGACATCTTCTGGCCTCCGTCCGTGCCGGTCTCACCCCTGAGAAGTTCGGAGCATCTCTCAGCTGCAATCTTGCAAAGCAGTCGCAATACCTTACCTGGACCCCCACCTCAGCCCAGGCTGAGCTGTAGAAGCAGAGACTGGAGCCCTGGGCCCTGGGGGCTCTGGCAATGCTTGCTGTCAGCTTGGATAAAAGCAGTCAGCCTTCCCTAAACTCCTTCCCCAAACACTTCTGCACCAGGCCTTGCTTAACTAAACCTTCATTCTATTGAAATAAGGGTTCTATGAACGCTGAGCCTTTCTCTGCAAAGGTTTTCTCTTCTTTCTTTAAAAAAAAAAATCAAACGCAGATTTAATAACTGACGAGATGAGAAAGGCGGTGTGGGCCCTGGGGAGCAGCCCAGGTCTGGCTCTCTGATCCCTCCCAGTACTTGGCCACCCTGAAGCCCCCTCTGCTCCATCTGTCACCCCCACGAGGCTGGGGACCCTGTCAAACACAGGTCCCTCAGCACCTCGCAAACTAAAAGCACTCGACCACTATTTATCGAATTAAAATGGGCAGAAGATGAAAAGCATTTCTACAGTCGGGGACAATGTGACTCTCAGAGACCTTCCAATGCAAAAACTTTGTGATTGGACAGAAGTCGCAAAATGCACCCCGGGCTCTAGGGAGTGGGAGGCACTGTACTGGGTGGGCCTTGGGGACACACACAGAAGCAAAGGGCTGTAGTCCCCACTGAGCTGGAAGGAAAAGATAAAACAGGTAACAAGCTGAATCTTTATCTTAAAGCAGCAATGCAAAATTTAAATAACAATGGCATCGCTTTCTCTAAGGCAAAGCGAATAACTGATTGTATTATACGAAGGGGGGAAAAAGTGATGTGTCTGCAGTTATATCCTTTTTAGGACAAAACGGGTACAGGTACAAAGCTAGGAACAATGATCAAAAATCCACTGAAAAGTCACACCTGAACATTCCCACTTGAAAACACTTTATCTGACGCCACTTTTGACATGTACTGAACTCGAGGTCGATCCTGAAACTCTCAGGATGATGATTCAAGACTTCAAGGACCGGTAGCATAAAGCATTAAAAAGTCACGGTAAAGTAGATGCTTCACTCAATATGCTTTTTTCAGTGTTTCAAATGGCATATTTCAGAGGAATGTAAATTTTAGGGAAACGTAGGTATAGAATCTGGAACACCAAAGCTCAGAATCTCACTTAACGCTGTTCACTGGGAGAAAGGCAGACCAAGAACCACCTCCCTCTGGGGCAGTTTAACAGCAAAGAGAAGACTGTACAATGCGTCATTATCTGCTTCTTGTAAATTCCTAGAAGTGGAATTGCTGGGGCAAAAGTATCGCAGGAGCAGGAGAGAAATGCATCCACAAAGGCAGTCCTGGCAGCATAAGACGAAACAGTGATAACATCCTGAAAGCAACCTAAACTAGACGGTTCTCACTAAGGCTTCAGTGAGCCAGTCACGGTACATGGGTCTCACGAAACAACACAGGGATCCAATGTGACAGGACAGGGTATACCGACACAGGAAGACGTGGCTAACACATCACTGAACGGAAACGGCAGTCGGGCAAACCAGAGAGGATCCCATGAGTCTAAACGTGTACGCAACCATTTATATGAACTTACATACGCTAATGTACGTGCAGACAAACATTTGCAAAGCTGCACCAAAAATGCTCCTACGGGTTATCTCAGGGTGATGAAATACCAGGGGAAACGGTTTCCAGTTCTTTGCTTACTTCTGTATTTAATTTTTTCCAGTATGCCTTTTGTTTTTAAACACCATCATGACTGTGTTAAAAATAAATTTTCTTCACGTACTGATCACCCAGTTCAGTGCAGAGTGTTGCACTTGCCTCATTCCTGATCCTGGCGGCAGATTTCCAGTTCTCATTCTGGAATATTCCAGAATACTTCCTCGTGACCCAGCAACAGCCGTGGCCCTCCCCTCTTCAGGAAGCTGAGTGGGACTGAAATTGAGGGTAACGCAACTCTGCAGCCTGGGAAGAATTGCTTACAGGAGCTGACCAGGATTTTCAAACCACTGCAAGTGCTTCCTGAAGCTTGCCCCTGCTCCCGCGGGCCAGACCCTGCAGGATGGCTAACACTGCACCAGGAAGGAAATGGGCCGAGCTGAAGATCAGAAGCTGGGTCTCGTTAAGCTGCAGAGATCAGGCATCAGTGCCCTGGCACAGCCTCAAACACGGCCCAGAAGCGGCTCGGCCCACCCCTTGGGTTCTGAGCCTCCTGGGACTCGGGAGTCACCAGGTAGAGGCGGCCTGAGGGGCGGGTGAGGCGAGGAGGGGGCTGGCCCCCCTGTGCCCCAAAGAGGCACTTTCAACCCTTAGGAAACAGCACAGAAGCCTCCACCCCCAGAGACCACAGGACACCCAGACCCCATGGCCCCCAAGCCTCACACCACAGGGACTGTGGGAGGATTCGGGGGTGGAGGGGTCTTCCTCCCACTTTTAGAGCTAGGAGAACATTTTCAATGGAAGGACAGAGGGTGGGGAGGGCTGGTGGGCTGGGGAATTTGCCAGTCAAACCCCAAGTCACACAGAACTACTATCCCTCAGCTAGTAAGCAAACGCTCAGAGAAGTTAAGAAACTGACCCAAAAGCACAGTCACTGGGGGGCACTTATGTTTGCTTTTGATCTTCACCCAACACGGCGGCCTGACCAGTCCTGGTAAAACAGCATTTTTCTTCTGAATCGCTTAATCCTTCCTTCTTCCGTTTGAAGAGTTTAACAGAAGACAGCTACCATCCATGGCCCGTCTCTCCACGAACAAACCAGCTCTGAGGACAGCCCAGACAGTTCAGGGCTCCTCCTGTCCCCAAGGATCTGTGAGAAGAACTGGCCCTCTACACAACCAGCTGGAACATCACAGTGATTGCCCCTGCAGGAGATGTATATAATAAAAATTGAATGCTGCAGCATGAACTTCATACACACTTGTTCTCTTGGTTTATTCATCAGAAATAATTATCTGTGCTTGCTTTCACAAGAGCACATATTTTATAGGGTCCATTAAAATTTAATGGATTTTTAATAATATTGTAACTACCGCAAGAGAGAAAAGTGGAAAAAGTCACACCACGTGTCTTTTCTGCGTTTGGGTGGGTTGGCTCTAGCGTTGCATAGGAAGAACTGATTCGGCATGGAGGGGCAGGAAGGAGAAGATGAAGGCCTCGGTGAGGGCAGGAGAGGGTGGAGGATGCAGGAAGAGCTTTACTGCTCATCACGGGCACGGGAGATCTACGCCCAGGGAGGGAAACTGAGGCAGAGAAGATGCCAAGTCAACAGATTCCCTCCCGTGGTCCATCCTACTTCATTTGATCTGACTCTGGTCCACCTGAGGATTGAGTTCAGACCCACAAAGAAGCTGGCAATGGTCACGCATAAAACAGACACTTCCACTGTGTCCCAGCCAATGGAATACAACTCGAGGGCCAGAAGAGACTTCAGACTGTCCTTCAGTCCAGCATTATAGAAGGACTAGACAAAACTCAGAGAAGGTAGATGCTGCCCAAGATCACAAAAGGAACCAACAGGCAAGTCTGCAAATTTCCGAGGGGTCTTCTTCAAAGACCTCGTACGGCCCAAGTTAAAAGTATATACTTAAAACCTAACTCTGAGGGCAAAGATCACGGCGAGTCTTCAATAACATGCTGGATTTCAAGTTTCACGTTTTTAGCCATTTCTGAGAACTATCATTTTTCATGAGTCACCCAATGGCTTTCAAACTTGACAAGCATCACCAAAAAAACCACTCTATTTTAATTTTTCAGGGGAAACATTTCCCTCTCTCCCTGTGGAACTCAAACTGACACCTTTGCGGAACTCTTTACAGGACAGTGTCCTGTGCAGAGAATGAGATGGACTGTTGGTGCTCACAGAAAAGCTCCTACACAAGTTGCCACAGCCCTGGGCTTGCACACGTGTCACCGGCATGGGCACCATTGTCTATTTCTGGCCGAGGAAAGAAACACGTGCTGTCCGGCCACCAATGATACATACACACTTAGGCTGACTCACCCATTCGTGAGCCCGCTGCCAAAAATAACACCTTGCCAAAATGACGTTTCCTAATCTCTGACAAAGAAACAGCCAAATTAAAATGAAAAAGGCTTAAATGTCAATGATGGTGGCGATTTATCCTGTACTGATTTCTGTAACGCACCACGTTTCAGACGGGCACATTTTTCCACGACATCAATTCAGGCAGCAAGCGGGCTCGACGAGGACAATGATGACGGCAGGACGAGCGTGGGACTGGAGTTCACTGGCCTTAGGCTAGGAGTGTCCTTGGTCCCCAGGGAGCCTGTGCCACTGCGCATGGACTGCCACAACACTGAACCTCGTGTTCCTCATCTGCGACACTGGACGTTAAGAACACACACCTGGAAGGGGCACTGTGAGAATTCTATAAAGAATTATATTTAGGAATTATGTAGAATATTTTAAAAATTCTATAAAATAAAAGCCATCAGTGCCTAGTACAGAGCAAAGAAAATTAATGACAGTTGCTATTAAAAATGCTTAGCATTTACTATAACTAAATAGGAGATGAATGGGTTGATAGCTCCTTCCAATTTTCCTGTCTTGAGCTATAATAGTAAAAATGTCTAACAGTAAACCACTGTGTTAATAGTAGAGCCCCAAATATTGAACACGGCAGCAATAACTGCCTGCCGGGCCTCCATATGCTGTTTTGCCAACTTGTGACTTTGATTTATTTTATTTTGTGATTTATTTATTTTAATAAAAGAATACTGTGCCTCTTAGGAAGCAGGAGAAGCAGTTGCAGAAGAATAAATTGGGGAAGAAGGAGACAAGGAGAGAGGAAGGCTAAGGACAGTCCAGCAGGTTCCACATGTCCAGGCCTGCTACCTTCAGGGAGAACCCCTCTTCCCATCCTCTCCTTCCCAAATAGGCCCCAAGCCTCCCCCAAGACACTACGCATTCCCCACAGGCAGGCAGGAGCTACAACGGTCTACAGATGGAGAGAGCAAGGCCAAGGTGATCGCGTGACCTCGCAGTGTCCACATGCACTCGACAGAGAGTGAGAAGGATGGCACGGGGCCATTAAGTGAGGCTATTAACAGTGTTGATGGAGCTAAAGCACATTAACCTGTAGAGGAAGCCAGGCTCTAAGCTGCAGCTCCAGTGACATCATAAAAAGTAAAGAGGCCTCCGTAATGGAACCAATATTACAGCCATTGATATAAATTATACCTCCGAACAGGGGAGAAGGGGGTGGGATGTAAAAATGGAACAAGTTCAAACTTCTTTTATTGTAATAGTCTCCAGTTGAGCATAATCACCAAAGCTATAGTGCGATACGATTGCCAAAACTAGACAAACATCTGTGAGATGGATTCATCTCAGAGGGGAGGCCAACAGCTTGTTATCATTAAAGCAGCGATGCTCGCTCTGCGCCTGAACTGCAGGCCGCCTTGTTACTGCGTTTGCGGAGGCAATTGTACCAGATGTTGGCAACTATCTTCAGATAGATGACAGGCACCTGCTGCGGAGGAAATGTAGCTCGTCGTCGGCCTCCCTGATCGGGGGGCAGGGAGGAAGGGGCAAGGAGTGACCCTTCCAGTGGCACCAGTGAGGCACTGACCAAACGGGACCACGAGCAGCAGGTAAGCCGGCCAGGCGGGGGTGCACCCCTCTGCTCCAACTCTGCTCCTGGTGCCCGTGACCCAAGAAGGGCCCACCGGGTGCTGGAGGGAAGAGACAGACACGGAGGAGGCATCTACCCGGACAGGGGAAGCACAGAGCTCTGCACGACCAACTCCCTCCCCAGGTTGCTCCTGGTAACAGTCTCCGAGACTCTTGAAGAGATCCTAAATTTGAAGCATGGCTATGGACATTAATCATCATTAAAAGGCAAACAGGCAATTTTCAAACCATGTCATGCTGACTCATATGGAGACAAAGGCTCTGAAAGCGGGGACAAGAGAGATAAATACCACCCGTGCCACCACGGGCAAATCAACATCAGGAGAGCCCGTAATTCATTTCTCAGGGCGCCCCGAACATCAGCCGCTATTTATCAGGCAGAAATGATTCACCCCAAAGTTGGTGGGCCCACTGAGGTCCACCTTGCTGGGAGGTGTGTGTCGGGGTGGGGCAGCCTAGCAGAGAGATGCCGATGGCATGAAACCACAGACATCCTAGACCTCCGATGCAACATCCTTTTCAGGCAAGGGGGCGGTCGCCGGAGCCCCCCAAGAGCTCAGCAGGTGGGACCAGCCTTGGAGGGTGCGGGGAAGGCCAGTCTCGGCTGCTGTCGTGACAGCGTCCTGATGTGGCCCCTCAGCTGGCCTCAGGGATGACTGCTAAACGCATGGTGATTCCCCTTCCTCTTGGGATTATCAGAGTTGAGCCAGGACACCTCATACTCGACTGCTTACCGCAGTCGCCGAGGCAACATAAAACACCGAAAACCGCCTCTGAGAGAGACAGCGGCTGGGATTCAGGTGGAGGCAGGCCCAGCCAGGACCCCGGGGTCCTGCAGGGAGGGACCAAAGTCACAGTGTGACCCTTGAACTTCAGTTTTTCATCTGTAAAGGGTCTCCAGAACCTTCTCTGGAGGTCTACATGACTAAGAGCCCTAGACTGTCCTAGCCACAGACAAAGAAATTAACTGACTTGGTCCAGATGGTTGAAAAATTTAATAGACATGTTAAATTCTAAGCTTTCAACATCGATCAGTAATCCAAATTGGGCTTACTCTAATATTTAGCTACAAAACAAAATAAAACATGTCCTTTTAGCCTGTAAGTAACATTGTTCCATATCTTTAACCAATAAAAACTTTGTTGTTTTTTTTTTAAAAAAAAACAACCCATACTTCAAAGTTTCTAGAACAGAAATGACAAATTTTCAGAGAAACACTTACTAGAGAATACAGAAATCAAGGCATCAATTTAATTTCACACTCTACCTGCCTTGGACTAATTTGTGTAAATTACATTTCATACTAAGAACCTCAGCCCACGTGACCACAATGGAGAAATAAGCAGCTGGCATCAAATTGAGTTTTTCAGGTATAAGTATATAGCTCTTTTTAGTGAGAGAATGTTTAGTGGAAATTTCAATGCGAGTTTTATATAAAAATTTCCAAGTGTTAATTTCCACATTTTCATCAACATGTCAATGTCACTGGGTTTTTTACAGAACTAAGGAGTGCAAATTAATCCCCGTGGATCAGGTTTTTTTCTTTCACAAGACATAACTATAACCAAATTCTCAGCTCAGGGGTGTGAGTTGGGAAGTTTCACACAAGTTTTCATTTTGGCCTTCCACGTTAGGATCGTGGTAGAGCAGAAAGTCCATCACCGACAAAGCTTCCACACACATTCCCAGGTGGAACTCTGCACCCGTGGCTGCCACGGCCACATAGAGTCCACATCACCAAGCAGCAGCACCGGCACCCAAGAGGACCCGACCCCAGGACCCTCGCCCACCCACGCGGCATTCTCTGCAGGCTCTAGGCTCACTCTCCAGCCGACCTTATATTTGCAGCTGCTTACTTTGAAGGAGTTTTCCGAATGGCTTGAAGGGATGGAGTGAGACCACAAATGCGCTTTGCTGATGCACGGGTACATGAAAAAGGCACTCTTCCCATCCCCCACCCCCTGCAAAGCAGTTTACGAATGGCCCCATACATATTCATAACTCCATGAAGTCACTGCTTTCTTTGAGACTTGAATTGGGGACTAGAAATGCCTACAGTAACTTATGGCCCCCAGGCCAAATCTGGCCCACTGCCTGTTTTTGTAAATAAAGCTTTATTGGAACACAGCCATAGTCGCTCATTTACATATTTCTGCTTTTGTGCGGTACCAGCAGAACCATAAGGCCCACAGAGCCTCAGATATTTGCTATCTGGCCCTTTTCAGTCAGTGTGTCAACCCCTGCTCTACATGAGCATGGAGGTAGGAGTGAAAATACGGATAAGAACATGTGACTCTACAATCCTTAGAAACTGTGAATACTCAATACGTCTGAAAATAAATGCCATTTTCAATTGTTGCCTTTAAAAAAAAAAAAGGTATCTAGAACTAACACATTTGATTTGGAACACTTTATATAAATTTTCATGCCAGTGGTTAAAAGTTATGGGTTTTGAAAAACAAAAACAAAAACCCACACAAAATAAAACTAACTTCAACTATAATTTTGTCCTAGGTGCATCTGAGGAGTCATCTTTGTCAATTTCCTTGGGCTGCCAAATTGATCCACTGGCAGGGCCCAGGTTAAACGCATCTGGGAAGCAGCAACGAGTATGAATATAACTGGGACACCCTGACTAATATTCTCCAAGGTTCTCCAACACTGAAAAGATATTGTTCACTGCCCCACCCATCAGTCAAATAAACAAACTGGGCTTGTAGCTTCTGGTGAGGTTGAAGGGTAAGATCTCAAACAGGAACTCTGAACTTGGCAAGAAGGGGAGAGTCTTTAAAACTCGTGCTCAGCTGGTAACAATCTGGGCAAGGTGAATGCAGGCATCCAACTTGAACCCTGCCTCCTCCCTGCTGATGTCAGACTCCCCCTGTTCCAAGATCTACTGAAGTGAACGTTCTTTATTTGGTTCTTTCCAAAGTGGGCACAGGGCAGGGCTGCTGTCTCCAGAGGCAGGTGGATAAGACACAAGGTGGGCTTCCTCCCACCCTCCATGCCACCTCTGAGGGAGCCCGGAATAAATGTCTGTCAGGCACTTTTTCCAGGTCGGCACTCAGGTTGCTGCTGAGGCAAAGGAAGACTTGGGTTGCCTTCAGAGGTTGCCACGGGCAACCAGCAAGCCAGCAGGTATAAAGCAAGGGCAGCAAGGAGTCCAACAGCGGCCCCTGCGGCCCCACTCAGCAGTGATGGTCCACAGGTCCCTGTCTCTCCTCATGGCCCTGGGGTTGTTTTTTTTAACTGGCGTCTCTACTTCTTGACCCCTGTAGGCAGGGAGAACTCTGCCTCTGATCTCTGATCCCAGCACAGCGCCTAATACCTAGTGGACATCAGGATACTGTATGAGTGAAGGGTTGGACAAGCATAACCACCTCCGGGCCTTTGAACCGTTGAAGGAGACCTTCTTCCCCTGTCTCCAGCTGGCCGCGTGGTCCCTAGCCAGCCCGGGTCCTGAATGAACCTGCGTCCTTGCAGGCATAGTCACTTCAGTTGTGGCCGACTCCTTGTGACCCCGTGGACTGTAACCGTCCAGGCCCCTTTGTCCATGGGATTCTCCGGGCAAGAATACTGGAGTGGGCTGCCATGCCCTCCTCCAGGGGATCTTCCCAACCCAGGGGCTGAACCCGTGTTTCCTGCACTGCAGGCAGATTCTTTACCTCTGAGCCACCAGGGAAGCCCAGCTCTGCATCCTTGGAGCTCCTAAATTCTCTAGCCCTCTAGGTGCACCCTTCCTGCCCCCACTAACCCGCAGGTCTCCCTGAGTGAAGCATACCAGCTACACTGACGAGGCTGAGACAAATCAGCTTACAGCGTCCCCAAAAGGCAGCCAACAGCTGAGAAGCCCGTCCAGGGAATGGCACGGAATTAAACACCACCAGACACGCCCTTATCCAGAAAGGGTGCTACAACAGACAGTTCTAGAAAATGCCAATCCATGAGAAGAATGCAGAAATTTCTATCAGAACAGGCTGTTTGAAATAACTTGCAAGTGAATTACAGCAGCTACTTCCTATGGGAGAGGAAATTATTTCAGGCGGCTTTCCAATCCCGCGTGCTCCTTTAATCTAAGTCATATGCAAGAAATATTTATTGAGGGTGGAAGTCTCCCCATAGGTGTGTTTTAAGTGCAGGCCGCAATGGAGCACTCAAGTTAGCTCTATAAAGCTGCCGAAAAGGACATTTTTAATGCATGGTCTCCATTTGCTTTAAACTGATTTCTCATCGCAAGCAAATAACCCCCCTACAAATATCTGCTTTCCCACGCTGACGGCCTCTGTTGCCAGGCACGTGCTGAGTTCTAGGGACGCCACCATTAAGATGGTGGTTTTCAATAGAAACTTGGCATTTATCATAGTGAGAGCATTATCTTCTCAACAGACGCTGACAATTTGTCCTATTCCTCCCTTGAGAGAATCCAGTAAGATCACATTTGCTTCCCCTGCATGCTGTTTCTCCTACTACAACATTTCTTTGCTTGGAAAGAAAATATTGTGACTCCTTGCCATATTCACTTCATTAGCATAAGAGGAAAAAAAGCCAAATCCTCCCATGGGCCTCCCCCCACAGTAGCTCCAGCTGGGTTAAACCTAGCAGGATCTCAGACTCAGGACTTGTGTGGCTCGGGTTTCGTCACAGAACTGACAGCTGCAGAGGAATGGAGCAGAGGCTGGGAGGGGCCAAGAAAGTAGTCCCTAAACAACTGAAGGCGTCCACGTGGGACGGAGGGCGTGCGTGCGTCCTGCAGATTATGGCGGGGGCGTTTATAGGATGGGAGTGAACCTGGCAGAGTCAGCAGTTAGGGGCTGCAGACACGCGAGGGACAGAGGTACATGAAAGAAAGAAAAAAAGAGAGAGAGAATATGAATGGGAAGAGGGGAGATTCTCACTGAGCAGACACTGGGCCAACTTGTCTCTTTTAATTCTTTACAATACCTCTCCCCCTGCATAAATGACTTTCTATCCCCACTAAAGAGACAACAAGTGAGGCTCAGGATAGTCAACTGCCAGCCCCAGGGCACAACACAAACAGCAAACGATGGCATCCGGATTCAAACTCAGGCCTTGTTGTTGTCGTTCACTCACTCTGACTCTTTACGACCCCGTGGAGTGCAGCACGCCAGGCTTCTCTGTCCTTTACTATCTCCTGGAGTTTGCTCAAACTCACGTCCATTGAGTCAAAGATGCCATCCAACCATCTCGTCCTCTGTCACCCCCTTCTCCCGCCTTCAATCTGTCCCAGCAGCACGGTCTTTTCCAATGAATCAGTTCTTTGCATCAGGTGGCCAAAGTAATGGAGCTTCAGCATCAGTCTTTCCAATGAATATTCAGGGTTGATTTCCTTTAGGATGGACTGGTTGGATCTCCTTGCAGTCCAAGGGACTCTCAAGAGTCTTCTCCAACACCACAGTTCAAAAGCATCAATTCGTCGGTGCTCAGACTTCTTTATGGTGCAACTCTCATATCCGTACATGACTGCTGGAGAGACCGTACCCTTGAGTAGACGGACCTTTGTCAGCAAAGTGATATCTCTGCTTTCTAATCACTGTCTAGGTTTGTCATAGCTTNGACTTCTTTATGGTGCAACTCTCATATCCGTACATGACTGCTGGAGAGACCGTACCCTTGAGTAGACAGACCTTTGTCAGCAAAGTGATATCTCTGCTTTCTAATCACTGTCTAGGTTTGTCATAGCTTTTAAGGAGAAGCATCTTTTAATTTCAGGGCTGTAATTACCATCCGCAGAGATTTTGCAGTCCAAGAAAATAAAAAACTCAGGTCTACCTGAGTTCAAAGTCCAGAATCATTCAGTTTCATCCCATGCAATCCTGACAATTCCCAAGAGCCAGGCAATACTCACCAGCGGCATCCCCTCTGTTCTTTTGAGAAAAAACGTACCCACAGACGAGTTCTCTCCATCCACAGCCAGATTCCCCAGCATCAGAAATGTCTGTGCTTTGGCTTAATGCTGTTGGACCCGTTCTCACCCCTCAGCCTGGCTGATCAGAAAACAAGTCTGAGGAGAAGCTGGTGGCCTCACCTGGGGGAGAAGGCAAGCACCCACCAGCCGCCGCGAAACAATGCTCCCGCCAGCTTGATAGTTCCCACGCAGCAGGCCCTCTGCTTTTCTTAGACCAGAGACAGAGGAGCAGCAGGGCTTGATGCAACAGGAGACCACAGCCCCCATCTCACCCTCCTCTNTCTAGTCACACACAATAAAAACACAACATCTTAACTCAATGGGTAGACTTGTCACAATACACACACACACACACATCAAATCATAACACTGGAGGCCTTCCCTGGGGGCTCAGTGGTAAAGAATCCGCCTGCCAATGTAGGAGACACAGGTTCAATTCCTGATCCAGGAAGATCCCACACGCTGCAAAGCAACTAAGCCCGTGTGCCATAACGATTGATGCTGCGCTCTAGAGCCCAGGGCTTGCAACTTCTGGGGCCTGAGCATACTGGAGCTGTGCTCTGAAACAAGAGAAGCCTCCACAGTGAGAAGCCCGAGTGCCACAGCTACACGGAAGCCCCTGCTCTCTGCAACTAGAGAGAACCCTGCGCAACAGCGGTGACCCAGCACAGCCAAANCTGGAGCTGTGCTCTGAAACAAGAGAAGCCTCCACAGTGAGAAGCCCGAGTGCCACAGCTACACGGAAGCCCCTGCTCTCTGCAACTAGAGAGAACCCTGCGCAACAGCGGTGACCCAGCACAGCCAAACATTAAACAAACAAATAAAAGCATTTCTGAAAAATCATCACATTGTGCACTTTAAGTATCTCACCATTTTATTTGTCAATTATACTTCCATCAAGCTGGGGGGAAAACTGTTTGATGAGAACATACAAAGAAAACCAAGATTGAAATCTGAAACCAAATCAATGAGAGGAATCTGAGAACATTAAAAGAAAATCCACCCACCACGTCACACACGTGTATGAAAAGTCAAAGCAGGACACCTGAGCCTGGGGGGCATGGCTGCCTGGACCACTTATTACCTAGTCTCCATATACATCTGTGGAGACAAGGAACCAACAACCCCGCCCAACAGTCGAGACTCAGCAGAGCGTCAAGACACACTGTGCTAAGGAGTGTGAAAGGCGCTGGGGACCGGCTTCTGTGTCCCAGTCTGAGTGTGATCACGGACAGCAGCAACTCCCCAGGCTGGTTCTGGGCGCTGCACGGCGGTCCTCTACCAGAGCTCCCAACTAACCCTGAACCCTCCTGGATCTGCGGGCTGGGCGGCCCCGATGGGGAGGCTCCCTGACCCCGGGCCCTCACACTTCAGCCCAGTGGCTCCCAGACAGGACCCAGGCCACCAGAGCCCACAGACCGAGCCCAACCAGGGAAACCCCTGGAGCAGACGTCCTCCACTGTACCTGAATCCAAAGTCAGTTACTAAATCCATCCTTCAAGCTCAGAACAAACGACAAACGTGCAGTAGAAAGAAATCTTTTATCCAACACTTTGATAAATCAACCCTTGTTGCCCCATTCTCTTCCACTATCATTTCAAAAGCACTTTCCAGCATCTCCACGTGGTTTCAGATTGGCAAAGACGCCCAACAGTTTCATTTTATATTTTTCATTCCTTTTTTTTTTTAGCTACAGCAAAGCAATTAAATATCTATAAAGAAACACTAATGTGATCTACAAACATGCATTCGTGGAGTTCTCAACTTAAAGCGACTCTGGAGAGACATTTCATAAAACGAACCCCACGGTCTCATTCAGACATGGTGTAGAGCCAGGTGGGTGTAGACAGCTGGCCCTATTTCTATTCTAGTCGTTCACACGGATGCAGAGATTTAAACGACCAACATGTGTTCATTCTAAATACCAGAAGTCAACAGCATGTTCATTCCCCAGTAACTGGTGAGACAAGAAAGTCCCCTCTGACACCCTCTACAGTTGCCCTACAGCCATAAACCTGCCAGGACAGAACCCTAAATGCTGGGGAAGACACCCAGTTATAAATCTACACAGTCCCCAAACAGTCTTTAAAATACTTTATTTTTAAAACAAGGATGAGAAATTCCAGGCCCCAGACAATGCGCCAAAGCGTTCAAGTGACTAAAACATCCTCTCCAGGAACCAGCTCAGCTGCGGAGATGGGTCCCACTCTTCAACAAACACTGAAAGGAGACTGATTTAATCAAAACCTTCCGAACGTGAAGAGGCCAGCGGGAAGATGGGCAACAGTTGGTCAGCTGCTCGCCGACGTCGCGGCTTCAGGATAGGGGGGCGCAGCAGAGGTGGGGAGCTCTGCAGGTGACCCATCCCACCAGGGGCGCTGCGGGAAACAGGAGCGCTTCATTTTGTCAGTTCTGGGGGCATCACTGCCACACGGGCTGCTCTCTGCCCCATGATCTGCACTCTGGAGAGGGACGCAGAGGGCGGCGGAGGATGCTGGAATCACACGCTCTCCCGTTTCTCTCCCACCTCCATGACTGCTGAGGACAGCAGGAAGAAGGCAGGGTGGAGATGTGGCATCCAGTGTCTCCGGGCACTCTTAAAGAATGAAAGTCCTCAAATCCCCATCAGTACTGTTCAGGTTTCACGTCTATGTGTGTGTGTTCTTGTGTGTGTGTTCTTGTGTGTGTGTGTGTGTGTGTGTGTGTGTGTGTGTGTGTGTGTGTGTGTGTGTGTACATGCCTTGGGAGGCTACCTCTCTATTCCCCATCCTTGAGTCTTGGCTTCTATTTAGCCCAGGAACCACACAGCACTGAACCCTCTTCTGACTTTGGAAACAGCGAGCAGGCCTGGTGACTCGCTGGCCCCCAACTCTCTAGTCCACTCTGCAAAAGGGAGCCCTCTTACACTGTTGGTGGGAATGCAAACTGGTACAGCCACTGTAGAGAACAGTGTGGAGATTCCTTAAAAAACTGGAAATAGAACTGCCATATGATGCAGCAATCCCACTGCTGGGCACACACACCGAGGGAACCAGAACTGAAAGAGACACGTGTACCCCAATGTTCATCGCAGCACTGTTTATAATAGCCAGGATGTGGAAGCAACCTAGATGTCCATCAGCAAATGAATGGATAAGAAAGCTGTGGTACATATACACAATGGAATATTTCTCAGCCATTAAAAAGAATGCATTTGAATAAGTTCTGAGGTGGATGAAACTGGAGCCTATTATACAGAGTGAAGTTGAATCAGAAAGAGAAACACCAATACAGTATATTAATGCATGTATATGGAATTTAGAAAGATTAAAGGTAACGATAACCCTATATGCAAGACAGCTAAAGAGGCACAGATGTTTAGAACAGTCTTTTGGACTCTGTGGGAGAGGGTGGGATGATTTGA
>SJYW01034482.1:0-12929 GCA_006410735.1 Raphicerus campestris | reverse complement strand
ATAAGAGACAGACCTGAAGTTATTTCAAAGGTTAGCTAAAGGAATAAACTGAAGAAAATTGACAAAACTTTTGAAAATGGATAGGTTATAGCTATATTTATATTTTATTAAAATGATATAATAATTAAAACTGTAATACCAATATTAAATTGGTTGATGGATTAATGGAAAAGAGTAGCTTGCTCCAAATAAACTTTCTTGTATAAAAGAATTTAATATATTTTAAAGGAAGCATCATAAATAAGAAAGGTAGTGTTGCCATGAGGCAGGATAGATGGCCCCCGGGCTGAGCAGCTGGAGTTTGCCAAAATAGCAGGAGGGATGAGAGGATGAACCCTGCCCAGATGAGAGATAATAGATCATATATTCCTCGTTTTTGAAGTCAAGGAGATCTTCCTGACTATATATGTGCAGAAAGTCTCCTTGAAGATCAAAAAGGGAGTGGGTGCTACGCCATAGCAGGTGATGTCAACCTACCCATAGGCCTCTTCACTGGAATCCATTTGGCTGAGAGAGGCACATGGGAGATAAACTAAATACAGACTCAGAACCAGGCAAAGCAAAGTGATTGGCCAAAGGAAACCTGGAAGAAATGCCCCCATATGAGTAACTCAGACTACCATGAGGGCGCCATGTGTCTATCTACATGTTCCCTTTTCCTTCCTGATAAACACTTGTTTTACTACTTTCCATCACTCTGTGAAAACTCATTTCTACACAGCTGATGGGCCGGGGCTTTGTTACTGGCCGCTGGTCCCTGCAGATCTAGTGGCTAGGATTCAGTGCTCTAACTGCCACAGCCTAACTTCAATCTCTGGCCGGGAGCCAAAATCCTGCTTCAAGCCGCAGCTGGCCGAGGCCACCTGAGATCTGCCAGAGTTGCTCTAGGTTTTTGCTCAAGACCCTTCAACACTCACATTTAGCAAGAGTTAACGTAAATCCTTATGTTAGGGCTCCAGAGTTAAGAAACAAATCTATCAACAAACAAAAACTCAAATGGAATCAACTGGGACCCAACATGGCGATGAATCTGACCCCTAAAACATCCTGAGTCTCATTATACGTTGATTTTACTAATACATTAGTATTTGAATGACCTGCTGCAGTGACCAGATATTAAGGATTGAAAAGAATAAAACATAGATTGTATCCCACTCCCCTGAAAAAGCACTGCCCTTTCCTGGTAAACTAATGCATATGACTCCCCATCACTNGAATGACCTGCTGCAGTGACCAGATATTAAGGACTGAAAAGAATAAAACATAGATTGTATCCCACTCCCCTGAAAAAGCACTGCCCTTTCCTGGTAAACTAATGCATATGACTCCCCATCACTAACCTCATTCCTCCCTTTGTCTTTGCTCTTTAAAATTAAAGCCCTCTCGCCAGGTGGGCGAGAAGTTGATCTGTGAGCTTAGTTCCACTTCTCCATTCTTTGGCCACTGAATAAAGCTTCTGCTGTGTCAGTCTCAGCTTTGGTTTCCTTATGTGCCTGCTTGACCTGGAATGAGAAAAGAACCGTCCACCTCCCAGGCACAGAGCCCCTGCCAGGCTAGGGCCTGAGTAGGGTCCATACGACTTAACAGTAGGGAGGATTTACTCAGTAAATTTTAGTTGCACATACCTAATTAGCAATATAAGAACATGAAAAAAACAAATTTAGATCCATTTTTTGAAGTCTTGAAAGCATACCTTTGATCTTTTGAATAAAGCTGTCAACACTATGGAGAAGAGTGGATTTAGCTTTAATTTGACTCAACTTCTGTCTTCTCATCTGAGAATGCAGATTAGTTCAGAACTTTTTATCAGTTAAATTATTTTTCCTCTGTTTAATGACCTTTTTTCCCTGAGGATTTTATTTCACTCTTTCATTTGGACTATATTCCTCTGTTTCATCATTTCGCTTGGCTCTCTGTGCTGGTTTCTGCTCATTCTGTTTCTTGGCTCTCTGTGCTTTACATGAAACAGCCACCTCTCCCCGTCTTAAAGGAGAGGCCTCATGTGGATGAAACTTATCATTCAATCCTGCCCTCGCTCTAGATTGTCTCTCAAGCCTTTGTGACGGTGTCAGCTGTCAATTTTTGTTTTAATGGCTCCTGATCGTTGAGGTTGTGCCAAGACCTGGCAGTGTCCCAGAGCGAAGGATCTCAGTCTATACCTAGATTTGTGCTGATGGCAGCAGCTTTTAAAGAGTACACATGTGTACAGTGCTGTGGGACCCTCTGTGGACAAACAATGCCACCTGCCAAGCAAACACAGGCAGCTGCAGCCACTAGCCCCGAGCCACTGCAGCGGTGAGCCCTGAGGGGTCTCAGGATGGAGACCAGCAGGCAGCCTGCCACCAAGCAGTCGCCTCCAGCAGCGCACTCTGAGGGGCTCAGGATGATACAGAACAGGATACTGGCCATAGATAGTTGAAGTGCATATCAAAGGAAGGATTTCAACAAGTCCAGGCTCTTGTACCTTCCCATGCAGAGAAAAAACACTAAAATCATTAACTTGATTAACTAAAGTAGGCTTCTGATGTTCTGACAACCTGACCTGGTTTCTGTTCTAAAAATCCCTCTATATCCTGGCTCCTCCTTTACCTCCTAGAAAGAGTGCTTTGGAGCTACCCGAGAGGATGCCTCCAGGGCTTAAAAGTCCTCAGAAAGTCTGCCGAATAAAACATAATTCTCAACTTTTAGGTAATGCAACTTTTTTCAGTCAACAGCATGCAGAAGCCCTTAGAACCAGGACATCCAGAGCTGTCCCCGGAGAAGCAGGGGTTAAAACTAGGCCTCAGACGAGTGTGAAAAATGCCCTGTGGGAGAGAGCGCAGGTTGTGGGGGAGGGGAGCATGGAGGGGCACAAAGCTGGTGGCGCTCCTGAGGGCGCATCTGTCACAAGCCTCGTACAGGTGCCAGACCTCAGGTGGCCTCTCAGACAGAAGCTCCAGGATAAGCAAATAGTCTTCTTTTTCTGAAACATGGGGATGTGTTTCAGTTGCTATCTGTGCTGTGACCTGAGGGTGAGGGAGGCTGCCCAGGGCATCTCCTGGGTTCTAGTTCCATAGGAGCCAGGAGCGCAGGCCTGTGGACCAGCAGAGCCCCAAGTTCCAGGAGTGTCTCCTGAGCACCAGCCACAAAGACAGCCTCAGGAGATGGACAAACTGGGCCACCCAGATGCGTGTAGAAGCTCCCTGCTGGGAGATTCAGAGGCACTGTGCGTGCCAGAGGGGAGCACAGAGGCAGCACACTCTGAGAAAAGAAAAAAAGATGGTGCCTGCAGACTGGACCATCGCCAGGTGAGCAGGAAGATGGTGTCCACCAATGTCTGGTTCTAGAGAGCAGCCCAGAGCTCCCTTCAGGCCATTGCTTTAAAATTAGCAAATGAGTTTTTTTCACAGAAAGTCTGGACACTGTTCAAGGGACTGTGTCTGAGTCTGGCCCAGAAGCCTAGGAGTGGGTGAGTCAGTGTGCCAGCTCAGTTCAGAGCTGTTTCTCACTTTGCCTTGCCTTGAGGGTCCTATGGGTGCGGACCCCCTTGGTCTTCAAAGCCAGATGCTTTGGGGGCTGGTCGTCAGGTTCAGGTCTTAATAGATGGGATGCCCCATGTAGGGTAAGAACCTTTGCTCTTCAGCCAGAAGCCCCAGGTTTTGAGTTCTCTCCCGATTATGGATCCATATTTGGTCCATATTTCATATCACATTTCAAACTAATAGTCCTATGTTGATTAGTTAAGCATTATTAATAAAAATAACAAAATCTAGATTCAAACAGAATATTTTAAATCTAAGCATCAAGAAGGCTTTTAAATTACAAAGTTATAGAAGAGATACTAGACAGAAAGAAAAATAACTTGATTATTTAGAAATGTAAAACAGTAGGAAATAGTATTAAAAGGAAAAACTGGTCAAAAATGATTGGCAATGTATATGACAAAGAAAAGCTTAATTTTTTTTAACCAAATAGAGCTCATTCAAAATCATAAGAAAAATTGCTAGAATTAATGGGACAGAAGGCATGAACGCACAATTCACAAAAGAGGAAAATCAAATGGCAAATAAACACATGGAAAAATATTCAGCTTCATTAAGAAATGTGAATTAACATGAGATGTAATTTTACCTTCTAAATTATCAAATATTTAATTGTTTTGAAGACTGATATTGATGACAAAGCAGAGGAAAGCAATTTAGGAATATGTGTCAAAAGCTTTAAAATGTTAATAATTTTTTGGCCCTGTCATTCTATTTCCAGAACCTGTCTTGAGAAAACAATTCAAAGCTGAACAAAGATTTTTCATTTTTGCAGAATATTGAAAACCATGAAAAAAATGTAAACCAAGAAATGAGGCAAGTAAGTTAAGTAATGAGTTAAGTAAGTTATCTTCATATTAAAGGATATTGTGATGCCATTAAGATTGTGTTTATGAGCAGTATAATAATAGTATGAGAAAATGTTATTATGCTAGGCATAAAAAGATAAAAGTGTGTAATTCCTTGCAATATGCTTTACAAAAAGACTAGAGGAGGGTCATCAAAATATTAACAAAAATTGCCATCAGTGCCATCACTGTATTTTGGGCCATGTTGGATAAACCCAGCCAAATTCTTGTTTTTTGGCTCTGTTTTCTCTTGATGCCAGGTGGCTCACCACTCTTCTGTTAATTCATAATTTCCTCAGTCAGATGACAATAAATTCAATTTGATTGCCTCTTCCTTTCCATTAGTGATATCAGCGGGTGATCTTGATTATGTTTGAGACATTTTGGCCTCTTAATCAGGTTTGGGAATCTCTTTAGATTTTCTGAGAAACACATTTGCAAACAGATTTGGATGAAGTTCTTTTGCAGATGACAGCTGTCACTTATTAAGTGGATTCAACTAGTTTCGTTTTACAGACTATCACCCTCTCGGCTGTTCCACAAATTCTAGGACTGTGTTTCTTTGGAGCCNATTTTTTTTTAAGAATATTTATTTAACAAATAGTACTACTGACTCTCTGGACTCTTCACAAATATTGATTCATTCAATCTTCATAATAATTCAGTGATATAAATCACTAATATCGTTCCCTTTCTACAGATGAAGAAACCAAAGTTAAATAATTTGCCTCAAGTCATAGCAAAAGGCTGTCACAAACCTCCAAGAAGCACTAAGTAGTTGAGATTTATAGAAAATGTTAAATCCAACTATGTTTAGAGTAAGAACACAATAGGTCTTGAATCTATTGGAGAATATGGTTTACAGATTGCATAGAAAAACAATTACTTCATTCTGTTGTGGCTTTATCTTTTCCATCTGAAAAGGATAGAACTAACATCAATCATCAGCAGGAGAATCAAAGACCTACATGTAAAGTAAGTTTGAAAGAAAGCTAAATGAAATTAGGTCTCTACACACAGATTAACTATGTTTCAGCAGACTAAAATAGCATGCAGGTATTATTATGATAAACTTTGAGCAATTATGAAGAGGAAGACACGAAGAATAAAACTGGACATAAGATTTTCCAGTTTTCAAGAATAAGGCAAAAGTTCTATTGCATGTATCCCTGGCTAAATATTAGGACAGATGAGTAAACAGAAGTTTATGAGCACTTGGAAAGGACACAGTGATTGCCAGAAGTCAGCATGAGTTTTGTAAAGAGAAGATGTGCCAAGCTAACCTCATCTCTGTTAGGACCAGAGAAACAGGTAGCAGGTTCTATGCATCCATGGTTGCTATCTAGGCCTCTTTGACAGAGAAAGGAACGGCTCAACAAAGAAAAGTGATGAGTTCAAGGGCAAGTCTTGAGCGAACAGCAAGGAGACTGACCTACCTGCCTTCCTGATAGGAAGACCAAGATTTCTAAACTGGGTCAGATTGCTGGACGATTTCCTCCCACACATGCAGGCTTCCAAACAGACAAACCTGACATTGTAGCCAAGGAAAGAAAAAAATCAAGATTATGTGGGTGAGGAGCAAGACAAAACATAATAGATGGTATAATCATCACAAGGAAGGCTATAGGCTCCAAAGAAACACAGTCCTAGAATTTGTGGAACAGCCGAGAGGGTGATAGTCTGTAAAACGAAACTAGTTGAATCCACTTAATAAGTGACAGCTGTCATCTGCAAAAGAACTTCATCCAAATCTGTTTGCAAATGTGTTTCTCAGAAAATCTAAAGAGATTCCCAAACCTGATTAAGAGGCCAAAATGTCTCAAACATAATCAAGATCACCCGCTGATATCACTAATGGAAAGGAAGAGGCAATCAAATTGAATTTATTGTCATCTGACTGAGGAAATTATGAATTAACAGAAGAGTGGTGAGCCACCTGGCATCAAGAGAAAACAGAGCCAAAAAACAAGAATTTGGCTGGGTTTATCCAACATGGCCCAAAATACAGTGATGGCACTGATGGCAATTTTTGTTAATATTTTGATGACCCTCCTCTAGTCTTTTTGTAAAGCATATTGCAAGGAATTACACACTTTTATCTTTTTATGCCTAGCATAATAACATTTTCTCATACTATTATTATACTGCTCATAAACACAATCTTAATGGCATCACAATATCCTTTAATATGAAGATAACTTACTTAACTCATTACTTAACTTACTTGCCTCATTTCTTGGTTTACATTTTTTTCATGGTTTTCAATATTCTGCAAAAATGAAAAATCTTTGTTCAGCTTTGAATTGTTTTCTCAAGACAGGTTCTGGAAATAGAATGACAGGGCCAAAAAATTATTAACATTTTAAAGCTTTTGACACATATTCCTAAATTGCTTTCCTCTGCTTTGTCATCAATATCAGTCTTCAAAACAATTAAATATTTGATAATTTAGAAGGTAAAATTACATCTCATGTTAATTCACATTTCTTAATGAAGCTGAATATTTTTCCATGTGTTTATTTGCCATTTGATTTTCCTCTTTTGTGAATTGTGCGTTCATGCCTTCTGTCCCATTAATTCTAGCAATTTTTCTTATGATTTTGAATGAGCTCTATTTGGTTAAAAAAAATTAAGCTTTTCTTTGTCATATACATTGCCAATCATTTTTGACCAGTTTTTCCTTTTAATACTATTTCCTACTGTTTTACATTTCTAAATAATCAAGTTATTTTTCTTTCTGTCTAGTATCTCTTCTATAACTTTGTAATTTAAAAGCCTTCTTGATGCTTAGATTTAAAATATTCTGTTTGAATCTAGATTTTGTTATTTTTATTAATAATGCTTAACTAATCAACATAGGACTATTAGTTTGAAATGTGATATGAAATATGGACCAAATATGGATCCATAATCGGGAGAGAACTCAAAACCTGGGGCTTCTGGCTGAAGAGCAAAGGTTCTTACCCTACATGGGGCATCCCATCTATTAAGACCTGAACCTGACGACCAGCCCCCAAAGCATCTGGCTTTGAAGACCAAGGGGGTCCGCACCCATAGGACCCTCAAGGCAAGGCAAAGTGAGAAACAGCTCTGAACTGAGCTGGCACACTGACTCACCCACTCCTAGGCTTCTGGGCCAGACTCAGACACAGTCCCTTGAACAGTGTCCAGACTTTCTGTGAAAAAAACTCATTTGCTAATTTTAAAGCAATGGCCTGAAGGGAGCTCTGGGCTGCTCTCTAGAACCAGACATTGGTGGACACCATCTTCCTGCTCACCTGGCGATGGTCCAGTCTGCAGGCACCATCTTTTTTTCTTTTCTCAGAGTGTGCTGCCTCTGTGCTCCCCTCTGGCATGCACAGTGCCTCTGAATCTCCCAGCAGGGAGCTTCTACACGCATCTGGGTGGCCCAGTTTGTCCATCTCCTGAGGCTGTCTTTGTGGCTGGTGCTCAGGAGACACTCCTGGAACTTGGGGCTCTGCTGGTCCACAGGCCTGCGCTCCTGGCTCCTATGGAACTAGAACCCAGGAGATGCCCTGGGCAGCCTCCCTCACCCTCAGGTCACAGCACAGATAGCAACTGAAACACATCCCCATGTTTCAGAAAAAGAAGACTATTTGCTTATCCTGGAGCTTCTGTCTGAGAGGCCACCTGAGGTCTGGCACCTGTACGAGGCTTGTGACAGATGCGCCCTCAGGAGCGCCACCAGCTTTGTGCCCCTCCATGCTCCCCTCCCCCACAACCTGTGCTCTCTCCCACAGGGCATTTTTCACACTCGTCTGAGGCCTAGTTTTAACCCCTGCTTCTCCGGGGACAGCTCTGGATGTCCTGGTTCTAAGGGCTTCTGCATGCTGTTGACTGAAAAAAGTTGCATTACCTAAAAGTTGAGAATTATGTTTTATTCGGCAGACTTTCTGAGGACTTTTAAGCCCTGGAGGCATCCTCTCGGGTAGCTCCAAAGCACTCTTTCTAGGAGGTAAAGGAGGAGCCAGGATATAGAGGGATTTTTAGAACAGAAACCAGGTCAGGTTGTCAGAACATCAGAAGCCTACTTTAGTTAATCAAGTTAATGATTTTAGTGTTTTTTCTCTGCATGGGAAGGTACAAGAGCCTGGACTTGTTGAAATCCTTCCTTTGATATGCACTTCAACTATCTATGGCCAGTATCCTGTTCTGTATCATCCTGAGCCCCTCAGAGTGCGCTGCTGGAGGCGACTGCTTGGTGGCAGGCTGCCTGCTGGTCTCCATCCTGAGACCCCTCAGGGCTCACCGCTGCAGTGGCTCGGGGCTAGTGGCTGCAGCTGCCTGTGTTTGCTTGGCAGGTGGCATTGTTTGTCCACAGAGGGTCCCAGAGCACTGTACACATGTGCACTCTTTAAAAGCTGCTGCCATCAGCCCAAATCTAGGTATAGACTGAGATCCTTCGCTCTGGGACACTGCCAGGTCTTGGCACAACCTCAACAATCAGGAGCCATTAAAACAAAAATTGACAGCTGACACCGTCACAAAAGGCTTGAGAGACAATCTAGAGCGAGGGCAGGATTGAATGATAAGTTTCATCCACATGAGGCCTCTCCTTTAAGACGGGGAGAGGTGGCCAAGAAACAGAATGAGCAGAAACCAGCACAGAGAGCCAAGCGAAATGATGAAACAGAGGAATATAGTCCAAATGAAAGAGTGAAATAAAATCCTCAGGGAAAAAAGGTCATTAAACAGAGGAAAAATAATTTAACTGATAAAAAGTTCTGAACTAATCTGCATTCTCAGATGAGAAGACAGAAGTTGAGTCAAATTAAAGCTAAATCCACTCTTCTCCATAGTGTTGACAGCTTTATTCAAAAGATCAAAGGTATGCTTTCAAGACTTCAAAAAATGGATCTAAATTTGTTTTTTTCATGTTCTTATATTGCTAATTAGGTATGTGCAACTAAAATTTACTGAGTAAATCCTCCCTACTGTTAAGTCGTATGGACCCTACTCAGGCCCTAGCCTGGCAGGGGCTCTGTGCCTGGGAGGTGGACGGTTCTTTTCTCATTCCAGGTCAAGCAGGCACATAAGGAAACCAAAGCTGAGACTGACACAGCAGAAGCTTTATTCAGTGGCCAAAGAATGGAGAAGTGGAACTAAGCTCACAGATCAACTTCTCGCCCACCTGGCGAGAGGGCTTTAATTTTAAAGAGCAAAGACAAAGGGAGGAATGAGGTTAGTGATGGGGAGTCATATGCATTAGTTTACCAGGAAAGGGCAGTGCTTTTTCAGGGGAGTGGGATACAATCTATGTTTTATTCTTTTCAATCCTTAATATCTGGTCACTGCAGCAGGTCATTCAAATACTAATGTATTAGTAAAATCAACGTATAATGAGACTCAGGATGTTTTAGGGGTCAGATTCATCGCCATGTTGGGTCCCAGTTGATTCCATTTGAGTTTTTGTTTGTTGATAGATTTGTTTCTTAACTCTGGAGCCCTAACATAAGGATTTACGTTAACTCTTGATAAATGTGAGTGTTGAAGGGTCTTGAGCAAAAACCTAGAGCAACTCTGGCAGATCTCAGGTGGCCTCGGCCAGCTGCGGCTTGAAGCAGGATTTTGGCTCCCTGCCAGAGATTGAAGTTAGGCTGTGGCAGTTAGAGCACTGAATCCTAGCCACTAGATCTGCAGGGACCAGCGGCCAGTAACAAAGCCCCGGCCCATCAGCTGTGTAGAAATGAGTTTTCACAGAGTGATGGAAAGTAGTAAAACAAGTGTTTATCAGGAAGGAAAAGGGAACATGTAGATAGACACATGGTGCCCTCATGGTAGTCTGAGTTACTCATATGGGGGCATTTCTTCCAGGTTTCCTTTGGCCAATCACTTTGCTTTGCCTGGTTCTGAGTCTGTATTTAGTTTATCTCCCATGTGCCTCTCTCAGCCAAATGGATTCCAGTGAAGAGGCCTATGGGTAGGTTGACATCACCTGCTATGGCGTAGCACCCACTCCCTTTTTGATCTTCAAGGAGACTTTCTGCACATATATAGTCAGGAAGATCTCCTTGACTTCAAAAACGAGGAATATATGATCTATTATCTCTCATCTGGGCAGGGTTCATCCTCTCATCCCTCCTGCTATTTTGGCAAACTCCAGCTGCTCAGCCCGGGGGCCATCTATCCTGCCTCATGGCAACACTACCTTTCTTATTTATGATGCTTCCTTTAAAATATATTAAATTCTTTTATACAAGAAAGTTTATTTGGAGCAAGCTACTCTTTTCCATTAATCCATCAACCAATTTAATATTGGTATTACAGTTTTAATTATTATATCATTTTAATAAAATATAAATATAGCTATAACCTATCCATTTTCAAAAGTTTTGTCAATTTTCTTCAGTTTATTCCTTTAGCTAACCTTTGAAATAACTTCAGGTTCAAGAAAATCCTAATGAATTTTTTATTATAATTTTGCGTCTTGTATATAAGACTCTTTTTCTTGTTAAATTTATTTTTGGTTGTGCTAGTTCTTTTCTGCTGTGCTCAGGCTATCTCTACTTGCAGTGAGCAAGGCTACCCTTCCATTGCCATGCTCGGGTTTCTCACTGTGGTGGATTTTCTTGTTGCGGAACATGGGCTTAGCTGCTCTGAGGCATATGGAATCTTCAAGGACCAGAGATTAAACCCATGTCCCCTGCATTGGCAGGCAGAGTCCTAACTACTAGACCACCAAAGTCCTCAATTAAATTTTAATTATCTGTTTCATAAGAGGCATCATTGAAACACCAATATTCCAGAACTAATAAATAAAAGAATAGCAATAATACTCAGTGTTCTTCCTGAAACTATCAAATAACCATGGTTTTGAGTTTTTGCTGGATAAAAATTTTTGATTATGAATTAATTTTGTAATTCATAATTCTTTATATTGGTAAAATAGTACCCTAAAAAGTAGATATAAGTTTTCCTTTTAAAAACATATCTTGCCTATTAAAATAAACACATTAACATTCTAGCATCAAAATAAGTCCTTTTTCACACGGTAACAAAAAACTGCAAATATTGTGTTTTTCAACTGAAAAGCTGAGAATCAGAACTTAGATTTTTTAAATCAATGTTGATCTCACCAGAATTCTGAATCCTCATCAGTACTGACTAACATGATTACCTATACTGTGTCAGGCTTCCCAAGTGGCTCAGTGGTAAAGAATCTGCCTGCCAAGAAGGAGACGTGGATTTGATCCCCGGGAGAGGAAGATCTCCTGGAGAAGGAAATGGCAACCCACTCCAGTATTCTTTCTGGGAAATCCCGTGGACAGAGAAGCCTGGTGGGCAACAGACCATAGAGTCATAAAAGAGTTGGACATGACTAAACAACAAATAATATTGTGTCAGTCTCTTGAGTAAATGAACCAAAAGATTAAAAGGAATATTAACTGTCAACTCATGGTTTGCAACTATTGCGGAAACCCCTTGACAACATCCCTACGAAGTATTATTCAAATTATGCTTGAAGTGAAGTGGAGTGAAAGTTGCTCAATCTTTGCAACCCCATGGACTGTATAGAATTCTCCAGGCTGGAATACTAGAGTGGGTAGCTTTGCCCTTCTCCAGGGTATCTTCCCAACCCAAGGATCAAACCCACCTTTCCTGAATTGCAGGCAAATTCTTTACCAGCTGATCCACACGGGAAGCCCAAGAATACTGGAGTGGGTGGCGTATCCCTTCTCCAGGGGATCTTCCCAACTCAGGAATTGAACTGGGATCTCCTGCATTGCAGGTGGATTCTTTACCATCTGAGCTATCAGGGAAGCCCAAAATGCTTAAATATTTTCAGTAATAAGGAGCTCACTACTTCCTGAGGTAGTCGATTTCACCTTTATAAAGTTCTGCTTTTCAGGAGTTATTACATAGAATGACATTAATCTTCCTGTAACTTTCTCGGTACAGAAGTCCTAATCTCTATGCTACATGGAAATCCATCATATATGTAAAGATAGTTATTATATAATCCTTGAATCTTTTCTTCTCCAGGCTAAGCATATTCAGTAGTCTCCCAAAGGTCTCATCAATAGAGATCCCCTTAATCTCCTTACCATCAATGTACCTGGCAGTCCCAAATAGTTTCTCTAATTTGAATAGGGCAGGAGAACAGAGGATGAGAGGTCTTGATTTTCAATATTGCCCTTAAAACCAGAACAGAACCAACCACAAGAACCCAGTTAAATTCTACTTAACTCAAAGAAAATATTTACTAAAATAAAAGCACCAAAAATATTAAGTTGGACATTTTGTTGTGGCTGTGAAGTTGGTGACTAGAACTCAGATCAAGAAACAAAAAGCTTCAATTGTGTCCAGTTTTGGAGGTACCAAAAATAAGTGTCTGACACCAAGCCCACTTTAGTCTTTGGGGAATACAACCAAATGGGCTGGGGAAGAGTTAAAAGCTCAAGCAAGAGCTGGATCTCTCTCATTAAGCAATTGTGATTGTGCCTGCCACAATCCTGTCTGAGGAACCCCCACAGGGTACCCACCAAAAACCAGCTTGTGGAACACTTTGCACTTGTACCTGGCAAAACCAACAGACAGA